>RPOG01000406.1:0-20205 GCA_008086565.1 Thalassoma bifasciatum | reverse complement strand
AGTGGAAAAGTTTGTAGATTTCTCTGAAATACTGATAAAAAAGGTTTTTTCACTTCATTGGTGACTGGAACAATTTCCATGTCAGGTGGTACAACCAATGTAATAATGTGAAATGTTATTTTAACATCAAATTATTTATCTTAGTCACAAATAAAAGAAATGAAACACACAAAATGAAAATGTATGAGTCACTACAGACACTTGAGAGATACTTGCCAATAATTTCACACAGAAAAAATAACAGGAACATATAAATATATTTTCATATATTTGGTTGCGCCACCTGACATTTTTGGGTGCTCAAATTAAAAATACTAAAAAATAATGAACCTAAAAACTTTGAAATGTTTGTCAACTACTGAAATCTGTTAGAAAACATAATTCTTCACCCAGAAATATGTTTTTTATCCATTTTCAAAGAACTTTTAAAAAATAAGTTTTTAGACCCTCTTCTTGTCATTGACCCAAATGCCTCACGTGTTCTCTCATGTGGATCTCATGTGTCATCTTTCTTTGTGTCTTGTCCTTGTGGAAAGCATAATCCAGCCTTGACAGGGACACCCAAAGGGCTGAATGTGGCCTTAATTTGCCCAGGTCTGCCCCAAAATATGAGAAACTGCCCCTCTGTGAGTGAAAACACACACTGAAGTACCCTCTTATAATTCAAAACACATGCTAAAGTGCCCTCTTGGTTGGGGAACCCTACTGATCTGCCCTCTTGGCTGGTAAAAACCTGATAAACTAGCCTCCTCCTGGGAGCCAAAATGCATGCTCCAATGCCCTATTGGGAGACAAAACCACATGCAGTGTGAGTCTGTTTTTATCCTTAACCCTGCCATTCAAAATGTCTGTCCAGGCCACTCACTTAGGGAAGTAAAAGGTTCACAACCTGAAAATTGACGCCAGCATCCTTTCTCTATGTCCAAGTATGTTGTTTCTGGTTCCAGAATAGCAAAAAAAAAGAAAGGAAAAAAGCAGCTCATGAACCAAAGGGTGGCATGCCTAATTCATGCAGTCTGTGGTCAGTGGTGAAGGGAACAGGTTGGAGCAGGTTGACGGTTCGTATACATCAGCACCTTGCAGTAAAAGCCTGTGGACCAGCTAATGGTGCTTTGGGCCATTAGCGCTGCTGGGACAGGTGGGAAAGTATGCTGTAGCACTCAGAGTGTGCAGTTAGCACTTTGCTGAGCGCAACCATCCCCTGGCAGGATGAGAGAAGCAAGAGGTGCAAATCCAGCTGCTCGCCATCGCGCCTCGCCACCCGCCGTCACGCAGGGATGAAGTGCCAATTGATATCTTCACTGCTAAGCTGTTGTGACAGTTCCTTTGTAAATGTTTGGACATGGCTGTTTAAGCACCGCCATCTCGTATCTCTTTGACTTTTAAGTCTCTCCCTAAGGGCTTCGTTTTTTACCTCTCCCTGACTTCACAGGGTCCCTGGAGTCATGCTGCAGAGCACACCGCGCAGCGACATCCTGTCCCCAACCTCCCTGACATATTAGCCTCTCTTCTTCTCTGTTATGCTACCAATCTAACTTCCAGAAAAAATTATAATAATTGCAGAAATAAATGAGCTTCACCTCCATCTGTCCTCTCAATTTTAGCCTGACACACTCAGCTTTCAGGGAACGGAGAAGTCCGGAGCTGCTGTTCTGCATAGTGAGTGGTTATTATGGCGGTGATGAGGAGGTACGGGAGGGTGACAGCTGTTTTTAAAACCTGAGCACACTCACTCTAGAAAAGCCTTGTTTTTCACTGTTTCCCCTCCTGTATTCTTCCCTGCCACAATTTCCTCTGTCCACCTCATTAGCTTGGAGGCAGGAAACCAAATTACCTTCAATTACAAAGTCATCAAAGGCCATCTGAAGTCCTGTCTCAGCATGCAGGACTCTGCAAAACAGCACAGAGGGAGGGTCGGGGGGGGGCTGCCAGCAAAATAACCCTGAATTTATTCCCTGAAAAATCTAAACACCAAAGAGACACCAGGAGGATTTCTTTAATTGGTGCTTTTGCTGTCTGCTTGTGAAATGGAACTATCAGAGTCTTTTGGCACAAGTTGAAATTAATAAAAGTCTTTTCTGTGCGTGTTGCATTGGAAACACGAGAAGAGAAAACATTCAGGAGCTCTCGGAGGGTAAATTCATTTTTCCAATTACTGGCTCCAGTCCAAATTCCTCCTGCCAAATCATTATGCACACTTTTCTCCCCCGAAATAGAACCAGAGACCAATTGAGATGAGAGCGGGACGTGCATCGCTGCTCCATGAATCCCCTCTCCCATTAGAAACGTGTTCATCCTTGTTATCGCCTACCCAATGCTCTGTTTGGCTTCAGCCATTTCATCAAGTAGCAGAAGAAGAAGAGAAGGAGGAGTGCTTCTCTCTATCTCACTCTCTATTTTTTTTTTCCTTTTTTCGCTCAGACGGAGGGAAATGAGGCCAGTCAGTCTGAGGTTTGTTTTTCTGGGTCTCTAAGGAGCTTACAGTAAACAGCACACAGGAGCCGCTTTGGAGGGTGTGAGTCCTGGCTGCAGGATGCACATGAGGAGTTTATTGAAAAACAAGACATCCATCAAGCTGCTGAGAAACACATGTGACTACACTGGGAGGTTAAGCTCATGATAGGGGGAGGTGTATTGTATGCAGTCGTCTTCTTTGAAAACAGAGACATTTTAATAAACTCCCTGAATGGAACATGTTACGCTAAAAAAAGATTCTACAGAGTACATTTTTATCCAAGATAGCTCATTAATCTTTTATAAATTTCCCACCATGGGTCTACGTTTGTATGTTTTTTTGTCTGCTAAGTTTAGCTCCTCGGTTTGTTTTCTTCTTCTTCTTCTCCTTTTTGTCTTTTTTTTATTCGTCCTGTCCAGCATCATGACAACAGAATTATGGTCTGGCTGCTGTACAGTGCAGAACATATTTACTTTGCACTTTCTTAGTGAATAAGGCTACCCTTGAGTTTTAAGTGATACCTTTTTATTAGTTTTGTAATTTCTGAAAAGCCCTCCCTGCCAGGTAACGTCCTGTCACTGTTGTGATGAGACCAGTGAAAAATCTAAATTCAATTCTAAAATCTAAGTTTGAACCTGAAATGCCAGACGGACAGTTCATATACCTGCCACAGAAATATTTCACTAGTCCATCTGGGTAAGGGGCGATAAAGAGTGTTTTCAGAGGCGGGACCTTACAGGAAACAGCCGCTGGTGATTGGACGAGCCTTCTGCCTGACGTACTCATCACAAACCAATCCACATTAAGCTATGCAACGACGTGGGGGATGTGTAACCTGACACCTCAGACAGACAGTTCATATATCCACTACAAATATTTCACTGGTCCGTTTTTGCTCAAAACATTATTTCCTGTCAGAAAGACTTTAAGCAATGGTCTCTGTTCTTCTTATAAAGATCTCATAAAGAAAAAAGTGAGTCCATTTCTCATAAAACTGCAGATATTGCTGCGTCCACGTAGCCCGCCTCACGCGCCGCTATTGTTTTCAAACATTCAGACGCTTCTAGCTGATGTCACCAATGACTGTATATAGAATGGACAGCGTGCTTCCGCCTGTCACCGTTCTACGTTTTTAAAGCCGAAACTCCCGTTTCTCTAGCCGCTATTGTGCAGCCAGAGTCTGTGCAGTAGAGAATTTCCGGTGGAGCCAGGTAAAAAAGAGAAATAAAAATATTTATTTCCTCTTCTTCAGAAGGTTTAGTCTCCTTTTGGCTCTTTCCCGAAGTTTCTTATATCCCCGGTAAAAACTACTCACGAACGGCAGCTGTCAACTATCGTAAAACGAAACTTATAACACGGTTTTTAACGTCCAATAACTAATGAGAAACCAACTGCTCAGAAAAAAAAAACACCTGAACACCATGCAGCCAAATGACATCATCATACTACCTTAGCGTAAAGATGAGAGAAACGTTTCTACGAGGTATCGCAATTTTTTAAAGTTTTCCCGGCTCATATCTGGAATACATGGGGAGGCGGGGCTTATGACCTATACTGCAGCCAGACACCAGGGGGCGGGCTTTGTGACCTATACTGCAGCCGGACACCAGGGGGCGGGGCTTATGACCTATACTGCAGCCGGCGGGGCATCTGCTGGAGGCTTCAGTTTGAGCCCAACGTCGTTACGTCCACTCATTATACAGTCTATGGATGTCACATCTGCAGCTTCTGCAGCTCCCGCCTCTCTTCTCTGATTGGGTCGACAACATTTCTGCCATTTCTGTGAAATCGGTTGTGATTGGATCTTAGGCTACGATTAAACAGGACGATAAAAACTGTAGACGCAAAAGTGGCGTGTTGTCTTCAAGTTTTTTCCGCATTTAGACGAGCGTTCCCAGGAGATGCAATAGTGGGCAAAATTCAACTCCAGGCCGCTAGGTGGTGCTGTGATAGAAGGCCGGTATACGCCTATATAAGAATGGGCATGCGTAACATCGACCATTTCTGTTCTGTTCCCTGGAAGAACACATGGGTATGTGACGTCTTTTGCCGTTTAGACAGGGGCGTAACCACGATCGTCTCCAAAATGCTCCACTCTGGAGGGAGTCTTGAAATTCTGGCAGATTCAATCCCCCGCGGCGCAGTCGCTGTGTAAACAAAAGGCCCTTTCAACAAAATATTCTGTCGGATCTTCCCTGCAATTGTCTCGGTGTAAACGGGGCCTTAGCAAGATGGATCTGCAGGATTTCAGAAATTAATCAGGCAGCTCCATCAGCTCTGCAAGGTTATTTAAAGGTAGGGTCTGCAGGAATTTTGTTACTGTTTGTAAACACACCATCCAAACTGAGCTCCTCCTAAATTGCTCAGTGCCAGCGGCAGCCCATGCCCACTACCTCCAACTGTAGCTTTGTGAACACACTCACAAGCACAGCCCAGCGAGCACCTGGAGATTCCATTTTTTAGAAAAATCATTCAGATCCTACCTTTAAATGAGGAGGGTTGATATAAAAAACAAGAACTGACAGATGGAAGTTATTTCACTCTCCAACAGTGTCCATGACAATTGTATGCAAATGGCTTTCTATGCAAATTTGTCGAAAAATTGAGAAAGTGAAAGTGTTGTGTTTCGTAACTGTTAACTTGAAGGAGAAGTGTTGATTTATTCAGTACGGCAGTAACAATGGACTGTGTTTGCTAACAAGCAAAATAAAGAGATTATTTTGGGTGGGTGGAGTTCTCTTTAAACACAAAACATAAATAAACCAAAAACAGGTAGAATCCATACTATGGGTTACCTCTCATATTTACAGCCTGCATGTCATGAATAATATTCCTATCAGTGTCTTTGTGGTAGATTTCCTCCAAATGGACAGTAAATGACTTGGTAAGCTTGAAGCAAACCAGATTGCATGATGGGTAGCCTGTCTACATCCCCTCGCAGCAGGGTTTGAAGCACGGCCACGCTCAAAGGCAGGTTTTGCAGCCTGCTGTCATATCGCCTCCTTTAGGCGCCATCAAACTGCATCCCTGATCTTCATCCACGGCTTCTATACGTCCGCTTGTCTCGACTCATTGAGCTTCACAAATGAGGATCACAACACTTTTTCAGCATCTCCTCCACAGCCGGGGAAATGTGAGTCATCCAGGTGAAGAATGAAAAGTTCAAACCTGCCAGTGGCCGCGCACAGCAAAGACATTAGTCAAATGGTCCACTTTGGAAAGATACCGAACACTGTGCAAAGAGTATTTCTGATCTCTGACATTAGATTTGTATTTTTAGAGATTGCTAGACGACCCCAGAAGATCTCAGTTTGAATCATACGTCAAAGCAAAGTGAAGTGGTGCAAGGTAACAGATACTTGAGCGAGTCTGCCCTGATGAGAGCTTGATGTGTTAAAATGTTTTAAAAGCAGAAAGTCCTTCAACTCAAACTACAGGAGGAAACAAAACAAAGCACATGAAGACGGGTGATGATCTAAAAACAGACCCTGTAGTTTCCTGGTGTGAAAAAAGAGTGTATTTTTTTTACTGAGTTGGTTTTTCAACTGCACCCTACGATATTATGGCGTCCTGATGAGCTGAAACTGGAGCGGCTGTCTAATTATGAAGTGTTTAATTTGCAAAATTCTCACAAAAGCCTGGGAAAGACGGGGAGATGGACTTTTTAATGAGTATTTATTTTAATTTGCCAGCGCTGTGTGGTGGGTTTCTGCCAGAGATTCTGGCTGCTCTGTTCCAGTCAGTGATGTTTGGAGGATCCGTCTGCCAGAAATGTTGCTTTTCCTCTTCCTTATTTTTCACTCGGTTTGCTTTTTCTGTATTTTTACGACTGTGGTGGTCATCGAGAAAAAACACTCCAATAAAAGAGAGGTCAAACAGTCCGTGTACCTTCAATTCATTCCATTTCCAATTCTGAAACGCAGTATGGCCCCATTCATTCTTCCCATTACACTGATCAGCCGCCCTGGTGCCTTTGCAGAAAAACAGCCCCAAAGCATGATGTTCCCACCGCCATGCTTCACAGTAGGTATGATGTTCTTGGGATGCAACTCTGCATTCTTTCTCCTCCAAACACGACGAGCTGAGTTTAGACCAAAAAGTTCTATTTTGGTTTCATCTGACCATATGACATTCTCCCAATCCTCCTCTGGATCATCCAAATGCTCTCGAGCAAACTTCAAAAGGCCTGGACATGTACTGGCTTAAGCAGAGGGACACGTCTGGCACTGCAGGATTTGAGTCCCTCGCGGCGTAGTGTGTTTCTGATGGTGGCCTTTGTTACTTCTGTCCCAGCTCTCTGCAGGTCATTCACTAGGTCCCCCCGTGTGGTTCTGGGATTTTTGCTCACCGTTCTTGTGATCATTTTGACCCCACGGGGTAAGATCTTGCGTGGAGCCCCAGATCGTGGGAGATTATTAGTGGTCTTGTAGGCCCTCCATTTTCTAATAATTGCTCCCACAGTTGATTTTTTCTCACCAAGCTGCTTACCGATTGCAGAGTCAGTCTTCCCAGCCTGGTGCAGGTCTACAATTTTGTTTCTGATGTCCTTCGACAGCTCTTTGGTCTTGGCCATAGTGGAGTTAGGAGTCTGACTATTTGAGGTTGTGACAGGTGTCTTTTATACTGATAATGAGTTCAAACAGGTGCCATTGATATAGATAACGAGTGGAGGACGGGGAAGCCTCTTAAAGAAGAAGTTACAGGTCTGTGAGAGCCAGAAATCTTGCTTGTCTGTAGGTGACCACATACTTATTTTACAGAGGAATTAACCAATAAATTCATTAAAAATCCTACGATGTGATTTCTTGGATTCGTTCCCCCCATTCGTTCTCTCATAGTTGAAGTGTACCTATGATGAAAATTACAGGCCTCTCTCATCTTTTTAAGTGGGAGAACTTGCACAGTTGGTGGCTGACTAAATACTTTTTTGCCCCACTGTAGTTGACACATTGATTTGAAAAGAAACCTATTAGATCCAGTTCTGTGACAGAACTTCTGTGACTGTCCTGTGTTTTTGGCCTTCACCCTGCTGTCCTGCATCATTCCAACATCCACTGAAACACTCGAGGAAGATGCTTCTCAGGCTCCAGATAGAGACTATTATACAGAAAGTGCATAAAACATAAAGATAAAGGTGAATTTCTTTATGCCCTCTCCATGCTGGATTTTCTGCTTACTCTTTACTTTTTCAAACTTTAATAAGTGAAGATTGTTTTTTTACAGCATTTATGTCCCATCACCCGAGGTTCTGCAGCCGTTCCAAGCACTGAATTGTTCCCTTAAGTCTTAAAGCAGCCACAAAGTGTTGAGTATGTCAGGAGGAGCAGGAGCAAAAAGCTTCTTCTGCCGTGTTTGTTGAGGAGTTGTATCTGTGTTCAGTTTGTTGTAATTGAACTAAGACACAGCTTTGAATAAACTCCTCAAACGTTCAGTTTTGTCACCACATGACAGCCGCCGCAGTCTGCTTTGTTCTGTCGCTGGTGTCACTGGTCTGTCATGGATGTTTTCATTCACACCGACAGCTCTTATAAGAACGTGTCTTCTTCTATTGTTAAACTGAATAATAACCCAGAATAAACTCCGGAGTCTGCTCTGTCACCAGCAGCCACAGTTTGTATTACTTTGTCACTGGTGTCATTCTGGTGTCAGAGGCGCTATCACTCACTCAGAGGGATGATCTCCTATCATCACGAGTGTCTGGTTGTTGTTGGATGAATAAAAGCAACAACAAAAGGTAAAGACTCGGAGGATTGAGGGATAATCCTTCTGTAGCATCAGCAGCACTTTATCAGTCACTGATGTCTTTGTTTGATCGTTCTACTTGTCTCTATTATCGTAAATCGTTCTCCTGCGGTGATACATTTCCCAGAATAATCTAAACAATCGGATATTGAACGTGGTAATCTGTTTATTTGTGACTCCAGCTGCAGTCTTTCATTAATGTCAGTGGTCTGTCGCTGCTGCCATCACTCAGAGGGATGTTTGTCTGCGAGTTTTATTTGTGCAAAGATATAAATTAATGTGGCCAAAGTAAACAGATGGATGGGGAGAGACTGTGAAGCCTTTTTGTTCTGTCGTTCCAGAGGATATTAAAGTTAAAGTAAGTGGTGGTCCAGGGGGATTTGTCAGATGGACAATGTGGGCAGGATTTGCTGTCAGTTTCTTTGTCTGTCTCATTTAAGAGCAGGAAAGTGTCTGGAAGAGCAAATCAATTCATCACTGCCTCTTAATGCATTTTTTCACAATTCAATAGGGATTCAGACAATCTTGGAGTCTAAGCTTTTGTCTCCAGTGGGTGCCACCATAATTAATAGAGTTCCTGTTGTAGTAACACTGTCTTGTGTAAAAATTTTATGAAACGGTCATGTTTCCCTGTTAATAGAAAGACTGATAAAGCTCCCATGTCTGTGTGTAAACCAAAACTGAAGTTGGGACGTTGTGTAAAGCACAACTAAAAACAGAATACAATTACCTGCAAATCTTGTTTAACCTGAATTCAATTGAATACTCTACAAAGATAAGATATTTATTGTTAAAAATGTATTCTTTATAGCAAATATTCGCCTGTTTTGAATTTGAAGCCTGCAACACATTCCTAAAAAGTTGGAACAGGGGCAACAAAAGTCTGTTAAAGTTGCTGAATGCTGAAAACATCTGTTTGGATCATTCCACAGGTGAACATTAAAACAGGTGAGTGTCATGATTGGGTATAAAAGGAGCATCCCCAAAAGACTCAGTCCTTCACAAGCAAAGATGGCGCCAAGTTCACCACTTTGTCAACAACTGTGTGAGTAAATAGTCCAACAGTTTAAGAACAATGTTTCTCAACATATAATTTCAGGAATTTATGGATTTTATCACCAATAATGTCATCAAAAGATTCGGAGAATCTGAAGAAATCTCTGCACATAAGCAGCAAGGAACAAAACTGACATTGAATGGCCGTGACCTTTGACCCCTGGCAGAGTGGCATTAAAAATCCAGATCATTGTGTAAAGAATGTTAGCACATGGTCTCAGGAACACTTCAGAAAACCATTGTCAGTCAACACAGTTCATCACTACATCTACAAGTGACAGTTCAAACTCTACCATGCAAAGACAAAGCCATACATCAACAACAGACACAAACCCCGCCTTCTCTGGGCCAGAGCTCATTTAAAATGGACTGAGGCAAAGTGCAAAAGTCTGCTGTGGTCTGACAAGTCCACATTTGCTTTTGGAAATCATTGACTTTGTGTCCCCTGAACCAAAGAGGACAAGGACAATCTGGATTGTTCTAAGCGCAAAGATCAAAAGCAGCAACTGTGATGGTGTGGGGGCGTGTTAGTGCTCATGCCATCACGGGTAGCTGTCTTATCTAGGTAAGCAGCATTAATGCTGACAGAGACATAAAGGTTTGGAGCAACATATGCTGCCATCCAAGCAATGGACGTTCCTGCAAGACAATGAAACCAAGACACATTCTGCACCTGTCACAACAGTGTGGCTTTGTAGTAAAAGAGTGCAGGTACCAGACTGACCTGCCTGCAGTCCAGTCTTCCATTGAAAATGTGTGGAACATGAAGTGTTAAATATGAAATCGTATACCCTGGACTATTGATCAACTGAAGTTGTCTATCAACAAGAATGTGAAAGAATTCCAGCTCCAAAGCTTCAACAATTAGTGTCCTCAGTTCACAAACACTTACTGAGTGTTGTCAAAGGAAAGGTGATGTAACACAGTGAGAAACATGAACCTGTCCCAACTTTTTTGAAATGTGTTGCAGGCACCACATTCAAAATGAATAAATATTTGCAAAAGACAATGTAGATTTGGAAATCATCATAACTTGTTTGTATTCACTTTTTACACAACATCACAACTTCATTGAAATTGTGGTCGAGGTTGCTGAGTTCAACCTGAAAATTCAAAAATACCCCCCCAATCATTACCTAAAGCTTTCTGCTTCTGAATATTTTGTCATTTATACAAAACACAACTTGAAAATGTGGAATTTAACGTAAAGACTCGTTACTGGGTTAACGCTTTTTTCTGTTTGAAAGTTTCGCAGCTTGTTTCCCTTCATGACTGTAGACTTGGTTAATTCCCCCTCTCGTCCTGGTTCTGTTATTGTTATTGTTTCCCTGCTGCCAGACGTGCCTCTGCGCAGCTGTTACTCACTCAGGCAGATATTGTCGTGGAAAAACACGAGGAAGTCGTTGCACTGTTCCCTGTGGTTGCCGCTCGCCGCACATGAGCACCAGGGTCCCACGTTGGATGTGGAGTTGTCAAGGTAGTTGGGAGTTATTGTGCTTCCTGCAGGGAGACAGAAACACGCACACACAGAGCAGAGAGTTTTATATATTTATATGCACACTTTGAAACATCTAATTTGACCTTAATATCAGGAGTAGCCTCTTTTGTAGAGAAAACATCAAAGTTTTGTACTACTTCCTGTTTTTAATCTAATCCACCTCCAACCTCGGGCCTATTTGATTCTTTTTTGTAAACACATCATTACAAATAACTGCTTTTAAATACGGAAAAAGGCAAAAAGAGTGTGGGGTTGACTGTCTCTTCATATAAATCCTCTGATTTAATCTCGTTCTGCTTAGCCTGATTATGACCTTACCGTGATTATGATAATCAAATTAAGGTGTTTACGTGGCCATTTCCATTCTCACAGCATCGCTCTAATCAGCGCTGGAGTGAGCTATTACTGAGCATTTTAATGCATTCACTGAAAAAGACACAGGGATGAATTTAATAAGAAGAGCAGATGAAAGCAGAGTGAATAGAGACACAGAGTGACAGGTTAGTTAAGAAGTCTGGTGATCAAACTGGTTCAATCCCAGCTCCTGACAGGGTTTGACATTAAAGGAGCCAAAAAAGTACACTATGATTTTTTTTTACACAGAGAAATGGGTGTAAAAAAAACAGCAAATATTTTCTAAAAATACACTGATAGTGCTTGACAGGCAATTATTCTGCGATGTGAGTCCCTGTGTGGATGTATTTATTATGTTTCATACACAGCGTGCGTCCCTTGATCAGTCACTGCGGCTCATTTGATGCAGCAGCAGATCAAACCCCGAACACAGCAGGGATTGTTCCCCGCTTCCCTGACACACACAGCCACTTGTGCGGGCAGTTTGGTGAAGTGCGGCAGCCTGCGGGGCAGAGTCCGGGCACCAAAACAGAGGTTCTCTCAGGTGTATTCTCTTTATTCCTTTCTGCCTTCAACACCAAATGATTGGGAAGTCACTTTCTAGGAGGGGTAATATCGCCTGTGTAGCTTGTTCTCTTTTTAAAAGAGGTGGGAAATAGAATTGCTGCACTTTGAGGCACTAGGTAGAAAAGTTCTGATTCAACTCTATTGATTTTTTAGGTCCCAGACTTCCAAACAACAACACCTCAGCGTCTCACTTCTACTTCAGTTGTCTAGAACGGCCAATCACAGCGGCAAAGCTTTCTGTCCCTGTCCTCCTTAATCTGTCTTCTTCAGTCCCTCACAGACGAAACAACCTTTTTTTTTTCTTGTCGCTCTTTTCTTTTTCGCAGCAGCTCAGGGTTGTATTGTTGCCTCATAATGACACATCTGACCTGAGTATTTTTTAACAACCTTTCGTGCATTATGTGACCTTTTTGTGAAGTTTTTAACAGAAGTACAACAAGCCATCCTCCGCTCACTCCCACCCATCACCACGTCAGGGATAATTCCCACAAAAACAGCGGTCAATAGTTGTAATTGCACTACTTATAATGCCAACGACTTGGCCGGCTCATGCAGCAGCCGCATTAATCAGAGCGCCATCGATTGTTGAAGCGCGCTTCTCATCACAATCCTTGATTCATTCTTTTGAGTCCTGTTCAGAGCACTTGTCTGCTCTCCGCCTTCCTCCCTCTGAAACCTTATTTGTTCCCCATCCATCACAGAAGGTGGGTGAGCCAGAGCTGGCAGGGAGAGATAGAGGTCTTTAACGGCCCTCGCAAATGTGAGGGGGACTGGTAACCGGCCTAGAACTTGGGTCCAAATTTTGACAAGATTATTTAAGGTCTGGGTGTAGTCCAGTTTTTGTCATATGGAATGCATAAACAGATTTTTTTTTCTTTATTTTACCAGGAAGATGATATAGCTCTGGTTGGGACAGCAGCACAAATACAGTACAGGCCAAAGGTTTGGACACACCTTCTCATTCGATGTGTTTTCTTTATTTTTTTGACTATTTACTGGACTGATGACCTTAAATTCTTAAAGTAACGATGGCCACTTGTTATTCTTTAGTTAGCTGATTGGTTCTTGCCATAATATGAATTTTAACAGTTGTCCAATAAGGTTGTTGGCTGTGTACTAACCTGACTTCTACACAACACAACTGATGTTCCCAACCCCATTGATAAAGGCAGAAATCCCACTAATTAACCCTGATAAGGCACAGCTGTGAAGAGAAAACCATTTCAGGTGACAACCTCTTGAAGAATGCCAAAAGTAAACAAAGCAGTAATCAGAGTAAAGGGTGGTTATTTTGAAGAAACATTTTTTTTTAAGTACATAACTCCACGTGTTCATTCATAGTTTTGATGCCTTCAGGGAGAATCTACAATGTAAATACTCATGAAAATAAAGAAAACACATTGAATGAGAAAGTGTGTCCAAAATTTTGGCCTGTACCGTAGCTTCACATGGAGAGAAAGAAAGGACAATAGACAAAACAGCAACAATTAATATCAGTTACCAGCAGTTAAACTAATACACATGCTCATCAGAAGATCTGTAATCCAAGCTGTAAAACAATCCAAGCTAACAAAAGTATACAGTTTTAGACCCTGTTTACATAACAACTTTTCACAGCGTGTCACCTTAAAAACGCAGGAAAACGCAAAGAAAAAATTTCTGTGTCAACACGATTACACTGAGGGACCTAAAACGCTGTAGAACGTAGATGGCGATATAACCGTTGAAGCCATAAACATAAAGAAACTGAAGAAGAGGTGAGCTGATCATCTGGAGTTTATATAAAAACTTCTTCTCTAATTACAGAAAAAGTGCAATAAATGCACGTTTTGGTAGAAGGCAGTCAGCAGATTCAGCAGCACAAGAACGAAACTGTGGGTCGCTGTTGTTGTTATTGTGTTTCGGTTCATGCCTGGCACAGTGAGGGCTTATTGCGCATGCGCAGAGCTAAATGTGATGTCAGCTTTCCAGGGAAAACCGCAAAATGTGCTGTCCCAATTCTCAGAATGTTAAAGTTGAGGGGCAAGACTGAGGCTGTATCTCCCTCAATACTGAGATTTTCCGACACCACCTTTGGGAGCAAGGGCTACTCAGAATGCATTGCGTATTTTCAGTAAATAAACATGGCGTCCAAAGCGGCAGTGAAGGCGAGCAACAAATATAGTTTTTTCTTTGTTAATGGAGATATAAATATTACGAAAACAATTGTATTATCTTAGTTTAGACCCATTTTATGGATTATTTACCTCGTTGTTGCATAACATTTTTTTTTTTTTTACGTTCTTTTGTCAATAGCGGCCGCTGTGTTGTTCCTATTGTTTAAGTTAGTAAACGTTACAAAATGGTCATTTTTCTCCGTGGTAATGTAATTGTTTTAACAAGATAACAGCCAATATAACATGTTTGTGCCGATAATGGTACAAGATGACTGGACTAATGTCATCTCCTGTAGCCGCAGAGTTATGTAAAGATAGTTATAGCTGGTGTTTACCTTTCAATAAACTATGGTATGCTGTGACAGCTGAATATGTCCGTGGTTGTGTTATTTATACAGATTATTTTTTTGATAACGCTAACCGAAGGAATAACTGACAGACAGTCCACAACAATTTTATTTGCATTTAAGGGGTGTCCCATTTCTAAGTCACAAGATAGCCCTTAACATTTGGTTTTGAGGGAGACTAAGATTGAGGGTTGAGCCTGAGGGTTAAGATTAAGGGTTAAGAAAGGAATTGGAATTCACCCTTAGAATGGCCTTATACAGAAATATACACCAATGCTCCTTTCTCCTGTTATGTAAAACCTTCATAATGATGTCATCAGCATAAATATGACCCATGACACAAAAAATCAATATAAAACAGGAAGAATAGGGCTCCAATACGAACCCCTGTGGGTCACCATTTTTAGGGCAAGGCAATTGCCTTCAGCAAGATCAACGCGAATGCACCAAGCCACAAAATTCCCTCACAGTGACAAATTTATGATCTCAGTGTTCTCATGGTGCATGCTTCACAGCAACCCCTAGGTAAGAAAAACACTGCCCCTCCAGCTACTTTGAGCTCCATGACTGAATGTGTTTGTGCATAACTATCATGCCAAGAATTAAAGAAAAGTCTCCTATTGATACGGTGAAATCTGAACAAAAAGACAAAAAATTGAGTGAAATGTCAGATTTTGACGATTTGAACTGTATGAATTTGAAAAAAAAAACTCATCTTCCAGTTTGTTTGTTTTTTTTTCAATCATCTTTTAATTGGTTTAATTTGACACACTGATGATGAAAAGTTGCTAAAGAACATTTTGGAATTCAATTGATGTGACCACAAACAATGACCAAAGTTTATGGTTTTGGCAGCTTAACTTGATTAACTCTCATGCACATTGTTGGATCTGGACCAAAATGCACACACATGCTCAGTGTCACAGCCTGAACACATCAAACTACAGTCAGAAGAAAGCCATGTTTTGCTCTGTTATTAAAAAAGTAGTCCTCTTTATATCATTGCTTTCAATTCAGCTACAAATCCTCTTTCCCACCTGGTGGTCAAACACAGTACTGCAACATACTCTATTTTTAAATTTACCCATGTTTGCTTGCTGAAAGGGTCAGACCTCATCTACAAACATGGTTACTCGCTGAGGCAGATCTTACTGTACATGCAGCAGCCTCCACATGTCCGACGGGCACAAGGGGGCGAGAGCCTTATCACTTCTTGCAGCTTTAATTTCTGTTTATGTTGCTGATTACACAAGAAATGACTGAACGGAGCTCAAACCTGATAGTAGAAGCCACATGGTGAGGGAATGAGAAGGGAGAGAATGAGTCCCCCTTTCTTTTCCGGGGTGAAACAAAAGCAGCCGTTCAGCGCACTGTCATGGTTCGATTCAATTACGACGAACAAAGCTGGTCTTTTTATGAGGAGGAGTGAAAAAAAAGATAAAAAAAATAATCTGGAGCACAATTAAATAAAGTATATAGTAAGAACAATATCTGACATGTAAGCGTTTTCAGCGGAAGAACTGCAGAATCTTTTAATTATCACATTTGAAGGGTTTATTTTTGGACCAGACGTGTTTTAGTCCCAGTGGGTTTTACCACAAAGCGAGCGTCGCCACACAGGCTTCCTTTAAACGAGCTGGCTCAGCAAAACCTGCAGCTACAGTCGGAGGGAGCAGGGATCAAAAAGATGGTTATGGACTTTATCCTTGTCCGTTACCTTTGAGCTTCAGAGTATGTTCATCACATCAAAGAGGCCGTTTGATCACTGAGGTATTATGAGCTTTCCAAAATGATACCCCATCATAAAAGAAGTCATTTTGAATATCTGTAATATGCAATGATTAGTGAAATGTAGATTGTTGAGATCTGAGCCATCCCAGGAAATTTAAAAAGTGTGGTGATCGTAGACTTTAAAGGCAGGGTTGGTAATCTGATTTAGGTACACTTTTTCTTACATTGGTTAAAATGATCTTCATGTCCCGATGGCTATTAATCCAAGATGTGTCCTTAAAAGGGAGCAGAAAACAGCAGCTATCTACAACAGGAGTGAACCTGTAAAAATGCCAACCAATCAGAGCATATGTGGCACATTTTTTTTTAACCAATCAAATCACATCCTGCCGTCCTGCTCGTTCATTGCCCCAGTGTGCACTGATAACCCAGATTCAATGTGCGTACACCGGAGGATGGCAGAAAAATGCCAGGGCAAAAACCAGAATCTACATAAGGACAGCTTTTCAGCATGGAGACAACTCAAAAAAGTCAAGGGCTTTAAAAGTAATGCCATGATCCCTCATTATCTGTTAAAAAAGGTGAGTTGTAGGTTTTTTCAGTGCAATGTTTTATTTTGATAAAATACTTAGCCTCGTGCCTTGTTATGTGGTTATGTCTGTGACCGTGTTAGCCATTGCATTAGCTTTGCCCAGACATTTGGAGCTGACACATCAACTTTAACCAACAGTCCAACTGTGGGGATTCAATTTATTTATCTGTTGTTTTAGGCATGAGAGGATTCACGTTTTCTTACTAGGATTTTGTCTGTCTTCGTGAAATAGTAAGTCACGTTGACATTCATTTAGCCATATTAGCCTGACGCTAACATTTCCCTCTCTGTCACTAAAAGACTTGCATCAGTGTAATGTCTGGTACCTGTGTGTCATTGCGGATATGTCAAGGATCAAGTCAAGCTGACTACTGCCATAAGATGACCCCCCCCCTCCTTGTCACAGGTACATGTGGATATTGCTGTAGTATTGAATTGGAACAGTAGCCATGTTTGCATGTTTTTAACTGTAAGAAAAATTCTCTCATGTAGTTTCTTGAAATTAAATAGATGTCTTAACACAAGAAACTTTGTCTTTTCCTATTGGCAGATTTTTTTTGACTTGTTACAAACAATTCAGACCTTCATTTTTGTCTCTAAAAAACTTGAAATGAGACATTTTTATGAATGTGGCTCAAATCAAGAAAAATAAGACAATTTTTACTACAAATAAGACATGATGACTTCCTTCGACTCAGTGTTGTTTTCGTCAACGATGACGATGACGAAATTATTTCGTTGACGCAAGTTTTTTTCATGACGATAACGAGACGGTGACGAGCTAAACACGGTTCTTTGATGACGAAAACATGACGAGACGTACGTGAGTTTTCGTTGACGGGACGAGACTAGACGAAAATGTTTGTGGCTGCTCCGTCAGACGTTCAAAATGTGTGACATTTCTGCCTATTGTGCGTGTGATCTGTCCGTCAAAAGCTAAAAAATATCAGCGATGATTCTGCATCCTATGTTTGGTCACACCCACCACCTGACGTTCAGCGCACATTCTGCACAACACACCTGTGGTCTCCATGATTGTCTCCATATTTAGTGATCCCACATCATGATGTGATTACTTACACTGCTGAGCTTATGTTTGAATGTGGAAACTGTGGAGAACAGAAAACTGCATGTGGATCACTTTGATGATTTACTTTAATTCCGTGTCATGCTACATGGAGAGATTCTGCAGTTACTCAGCTCTGTGAAGGTAAGAACTATAAGTTTATGTACACTCAGAAAATCCACAGGTTTTTGAGCAAAACTTTTTGAGCTCGGACATCAGACTGCAGCGGTCTCTGTGTCGGTCGCTACTAGCGAGTAGACACACACACACACACACACACACACACACACACACACACTCAGCCCCTCCCTCCTGCTCCACTGAACCCCTCGCTTTCAGATGCATTCACTGACTCTTACAACAGTAGGAATTCAAAATATTAAGAACAAACATGAGCAAAAGTGAACTGCTGTTCTTTAAACATGAACTGTTGCAATACTACCCATAATTCGTGATATATAATCATTAAATTATTTCGTTATCCTGAATTATCCCTTTATTTCGTAATAATTATTAAAACATAAGTCAGTATAACAAAATAATTGGATAAGTCAGTGAATGCGTCTGAGAGAGCGGGGCTCAGTGTGTGTAGCGGTAGCGACTGACAGACTGCTTGAGTGTGATGTCTGAGCAGGAGTTTTGCTAAAAAACCTGTGGATTTACTGAGTGTATGTAAACTTATAGTTCTATCCTTCAGAGTGTTCAGTAACTGCTGAATCCCTCCATGTAGCATGAAATAGAAGTAAAGTAAATCAGTGTTGTGACCTAATATAACTTAAGACTAATGCTTTCTTCTTTTTTTTCTTTTTTCTTTGCTAAAACAACAACAACAAAAAACATTATTGAGTTTTTGTTGACTAAAACTAGACTAAAACCTTTTTGAGTTTTTGTCGACTAAAACTGGACTAAAACTATCACATATAGAAATGACTAAAATGTGACTAAAACTAATAAGCATTTTCGTCCAAAAGACTAAAACTAAGACTAAAACTAAAATAGCTGCCAAAAACAACACTGCTTCGACTTCAATTTTTGCAGTGAGTAAATTGTTCGTAATGAGTACAAAACATCTGCCAACGAGGTAAGAAAAAAATGCTTGTCAATGTACACTTTAAACCCAGATTTTGTTTCAAATTAAACTTTTTAGTTGTCATTACGTAACATCTCATGTTTTGTAAAAAGACGTTGTCATTACTAAATCACATGAGTTGTTTGTGTTTATCAGTCGAACATAAGACATAAGACACTGCTGTGCTGGGGGGAATCATGCAGGTGATACAAGCTGTCTGTGCCCTGGGGTTTTGGACAACTGTCTCTGGGGTGTAGACTGACCCCTGCTTGCATTTCACCATAATTTACAGTCATGTACTGTAATCCATGGGCAGCCACAAATGTCAAACATCCTGTAAAATCTTCTTGTTAAACTCAAAGCTAAAACAAAATATTCACAGGAATTATCATCAAGAATTTTAAAGAAGAAAATACTGTTATTTATTGTTCCCTTGGGCATCCAGTCTATGCCATAAACAGCATTTCTATGTCATGGAGCATAGACAGCCTGTATTTACCAAGGCAAAGATAGCTCTGTTACCTGTGTGATAGATCCATGTACAGCAGGCTCTCATATCCACTGTGTGTCCTCCTCACTCATGGTTACAAGGTAAAATGTCATTTTTAGTTAATAATAACATGTCTAACCATAAATTGTCAGGTTGTTCTGTAAAGTTGTTTACAATTTTACTGTATATTTTACAAAATTCCCCTGGAACCACAGCTGCCAGTTTTTTACCATTAAAACAAAAGGATTTTCTTTGCAGTGTAGAATCATGACTGGTAACATATGATGAGTACAAACAACTAGTGCCATTGATGGGAACAAAGGATTTTGAGTAAAGGCTACTAATATGAACTCATTTTGACTACTGCAAAAAATTAAGGTTCTGTTTTCAAACAACTTAACCCCTTTAGTATCAGTTTGTGTAAAAGCTAAAGTGGTATAAGGCAACGGGTTTCCACGCAATTTTCTAGTAAAGCCAACTAATTCGGGGTAAGAGTGTACTTAAAATTAGAGTAATGCCCTAATGGAAGAAACTTTTTACTTACCCCACTGGCAGATCCCCCCCCCCTAATTAAAAGCAATTCAGACCTCATTTTGTCGTTAAATAACTTGAAACAAGACTTTTCTGGACTAGTCGGGTAAATGTGGCTCATATTTAATCTGAGAAGACATTTTTTTAACAAGAAAAGACGTAAACTCTTGATCAGATTTTTGCAGATAGGTAGAACATGTCTGACCCAAGGGACGCGTTACATGGACCAAGTCTGACCACATGAAAAACCATCAATGTGCTATTTGATAAGTAAAGGAGTAGATTTTTTTTCTTCATCTCGTATGCATGAAGGAGTTCTGTACTATTTCAAAAACAGGACAGCTATTTATTACCGTATTTTCAAACCAAAGCCTCAGGTCTGTAATAGTTCTTGTCTGTCATTTTGGACAGATAGAGACCTCTGGAGAAAGATTAGACTCTTACCTATCAGACCGGTGTATGCGAGAAGACATGCTCCGTAGTTCTCCTGCTTGCAGCCACTGGCGCTGTCCTCCGAAGGTTGGCAGTCGTACTGGAACTGGGCCCAGCGA
>RPOG01000405.1:337882-384016 GCA_008086565.1 Thalassoma bifasciatum | reverse complement strand
CCCCCCCCCCCGCTAGATGTGAAGATAGTGATTCAAAATCCTTAATTCCTTTTCTTTGAATCAAAGATTTAAGTCCAAAATCTGTCTTAAGACCCAAATATTGACTTCAATCTCAGTTTTTTCAAGAAATCAAGGTTTTGACTTTATTTGTATTTTATTGACTGTATTGTGATCTATTGTGGAAAATCTGCAGAATTGTGATCCTGGATTCAGAATTCGGCTTTTTTTTCCAAAGAAATCTGAATATGGCATCCGAATTTTTAGAAAAAAGTCAGAACTCTGGTCTAAAAGTTAGGGGGGTATTTAAATATTAGATTTTTTTTGTTTCTGATTGTTCCAACCACTGCAAAGGAACTTTAGCGATCCATATCCTCTTCTGTTATGATCATAGGTATACATGCTTATATACCAGCAACGAAGCCCTTACACACACACACACACACACACACACACACACACACACACACACACACACACACACACACATATTGTTACTACAGTTGTATTAGTTTGAACTTGGACTGAAGTGTCTTTCGAAAGCAGCAGAGACATGATGCAGCTGCAGCTGAAGAGTTTTGATGAGCTTCTCCACATTCTGCCACTTCTGACAACTGCTGCTCTACCTCTGGACTTATTTGTTGCGTTGTGATTGCAGATAGACAGTGTGTTAGTGTGTGTGCTATAGTGAGTGTGCAGGGGGCAGTGGGTTAGTGAAAGACAGTGCCAGGTTTCAGAGTCAAAGGTCTGGACTGTGTCACTGAGATTGAGGCTTCAGTTTATAAACATAGAGGGGGACACTGCTCAGTTTTCCCTCAAACACACTGTTAACCTACATCCTACATACGTGTGTGTGTGTGTGTGTGTGTGTTTGTGTGAGTGAGAAACCAGAACTCTCAGCTAACTCCTCACAAAATCCTCCACAGCAGCCGGTTCAACCCCCATCCCCTTTTCCTCCCCTCCAGTGTCCCCTTTCTGTGTTGCTGGATGTCTGGTCAGCTCCGTCCAGCCAAAGCAAATAGAGACACAACAGGCAGGAAAAAAAAGCAGGATTCAGCCACACACACACAGTCATGTTTACACTCTGAAAAGACATGACGACTGCTGATGTACAAAAACAGACTGATATGCTCAGTTTTGAGATAAAGCATTAGAAGGGGTTTAAAACAATTAAAGCTAAAACTCTATGAATTATAAGTACTTAGCTATAGATAAGTGTTATTGCAAACTCAAGTTTGACCAACTTTGTAGAATTAATTACCTATACTGCAGCCAGCCACCAGAGGGAGCTCTTCAAGTTTTGGCTTCAAATTATGAGGGACAGTCATACTGTCTCTGAAATGAATTCTAAACTTTTTTTAAATTTTTTTTTTACATGTAAGATGTATTATTCTCTGTTTTTAAATGAGGTTCATCCAACTCAAGTGACAAGCTTTGGTTTTAAATAATGTATCATATGTGCGATGCAAGAAACTGCAGTTCCTCAAGTGTCAACAATTAAAAAGTATTTTTTTCCCCCTGAAAAATTAATGTTAACAACTAAATATCTTAGTGATTTTTTTTATCTTGTCGTACTAAAAACAGAGTTGTAATTCATGATATTTGAATAATATAAATAATTAAGCATGACATTTGTTCTGGTAGCTGTGCTCTCTCCACCTCAGGTTTTTCCACGTAGGCAAGTAAGAAAACCTCATCAACTGAACTAGAGAGAAAGAGATTGTTTCTTTTGAAGTTAAGTCAAATTAAATCTTATGAAGAAAATGATGAGGTTTGAATCGTTCACTCAGTTTTTAAATAACTCATTTGATTTTATACGTGTAGAACTTCTAAATCACGAAAATTACACTTAGCAGAAAATCAATGGGTGATAAATGTCAAAAACATAATTTCACACTCCTAATTAGCTGCATAATGCCAAACCATCATCAATATTTCTCACACCTAATCAATCAGGCTGTTGTTAACACGGGCCGATGATGGAAAGGGATGATTAGCATTGCTGCGCTCTCATTGGCTGGATCAGGTTCTCTCCTTTGATCTTCTTCCTCCTCATCACTCAGAGCAGGTTGACAGGTGTGTGTGTGTTTTTATAAGTGTGGAAATCTAAATGTAAATATCTGCATAGCTTTAAAATTGGAAAATAATGTTTTTGTTGATGTGTGTAACAAAATTTTTCTTCCCCTCTGACGTTTGAAGCCCAGCTCTTTGGTTCTGCTCTGAGACATGAACTTGGTTTACTCCCTCCACCCAGATGAAATGATCTCATGGCATCATATCTCTCTTGTCTCTGTAGTCTGGTTAGCTCATACAGTACACCCTCACACACGGACCACTGACACACACACTGGTTATCTGTAACTTTTTATGGTATTCTGTGGTAATTACTGTAGCTCTGAGTGCAGAGACAGAGTTTTATCAGAGCGCAGGAAGAGAGATAGGAGCGGTCCCTAAAGGCACCACTCAATCAGGCAAACAGACCCAAACTCCACTGTCAGCAGTGTGTGTGTGTGTGTGTGTGTGTGTGTGTGTGTGTGTGTGTGTGTGTGTATTTGCATTTATGTATTTGCATGTGTCTGTGGAGGCGGGTGTCAGCCTTCTCCTGTCTGCAAGAACAAACTCCAGGGCTGCAGCCTGATACACCCACACAACATGCCGATACAGCTCCATACACTGCAAAACTATAGTTACTTGTCTCATTACAAGTCAAAGTATCTGAGAAATTGTGCAATAGATCTTATTTTCAAGATAAAAAAGGCAAAAGTAAGACATAAGTTTATTGTAACAGGTAAAAATAGCTCTCAATGCAACAAAAAAGCTGAATTTTTCTATGTTTCTTAAATCATGATGCCTAAATTGTGAAATAATCTGTTTTATAATAAAGCAGCTGAACCTTCAAAGAACATGTGTCCTATGTTTCCAAGACTGAAAGATGGATCATGTACAACATATCCCATGGTTCCTTGAGTGCAAATCCAAACAAGTATGCAAGCTGAGTTACAGATGTTAAGGACCATTTTTAAAACAGAAATTTGAAGAGTTGTGTGATTTTAAACACACAACAGTGCATAAACAGCATTGAAATAAACATGCCATAAAGGAAACAAGCAATAAAACCTAAAACATGCTTGAATACACTGTATATGATCAACGTTGACAGTTGAGCAGCTTGAAGGGTAGCTTTTTATCTTATTTTGTGCTTTAATGGTGCACCTTTGAATAAAACTCANTGTCACTTCAAAACAAACCGCTTATCTCAGAGATCTTGGACTTCTTTCGTTCCTTTAGTGCCAGTAAAACAATGTGTGGGCGAGTGTTTGGGAAACTTTCCTGGGTCTCAAAACCGCGATGAACACACAGACATGGAGCAACAGGTGGAGAGGGGGCCGAGTGAGAATAAGATGAAGAAAAAGGGGGGACCCCGGGAGTTACCGAGGGACAAGCTGCTAATTAGCCGGTTTGAGGTCAAGGGTTAGGCTGCCAGTGTGATGTCACCATGGAGGGACGCGATCCAGATGTTGTTGGCAGGGCCACGAAGGGGGACACTTGATGCCCAGAGTCATTATCATGTCTTTATCTGCCTCTCACAGGAGTACAAAGATGCTTTAAAGAGTTCATATGCATGGTATCACAGCATGTGCTCTTCTCTGTAAGGATGAAGATAGAGCAGAGGACAGTGAAGAGGAATTATTATTATTATTTTTATTTATCCTTTATTTTACCAGGAGTTTCCCCATTGACATAAAAATAATCTCTTTTACAAGGGAGTCCTGGCCAAGACAGCAGCACATGATGTTTCATAGTCAGCCATACAGTCAATGTCATAAAAACAATAACAAGAATTAAGTCAATAAAATGATAATAAAACAATTACTTAGTTTATCCACCCTTTAATTACTAAAACATGTACAAACAGCAGTTAAATGTGCCTTGAGTGTAGTTTTAAAATCAGTTAAGATTGTAAGTTTCTCCAGCTTTAAGTGATCCTGAAGGTCAGCCAAGATGCCAGAGCAAAAACATTGAATGCATTCTTACCAAATACTGTTTGAGTTTGAGGATTGTCAGGCTTAAAACATTAATCTGAAAACAAAGTCTGATTATTTTGTTAAATTTAAAAAAAAAAGGCAAAACAATTTTTTTTCCTGGTGTGTGTATGTGTGTGTGTGTCTTAATTTATTCTGTCTTTTAATATCTTGAAATAAAACATTTTCTGAAATTGTTAGGTAAAAGAAATACTTGCTTTGTTTTTTGTTTTTGCAGTGTACTGTCAAATGTGACTCTTTTCTGGAAAGCAGAGGGAAACTTAGCTAATCTGTAGCATCTACTTAAAGTTTGGATAAAGTTCATAAAGTGGTCAAGTTAGTCACTCCAGGGATCTATGGTAATTTAGTTATAGACTATGAGATCCGTGGTTCATTCATCAGGGAGCTGGTAAAGAAGTTCCTTCTCCATTCATTGCACTGTAAGGAAAAGAGTGCACAGCGCAGCTCTGTGCGGAGAGCTTGGCAATGCTAACAGCTAACCAAATACAAGTCTTTACAAAGCTTGTTGGCTTTTTAGCTCTTGAATGTTTTAGGCCCTATCTGCTCATTGAATTAGACTTTCACACAGAGCAGCAGTCTGTCAGGTCAGGGTTGGTCCAAGTCCCCCAGTCAAAGTTTGAGTCAAGTCCCATTCTGATATGAATTTAACTTTGTCACATCTTCACCCGTAAAGTTCTTTCCATACTCACTTTTTTCAAACAGACTTCACCAAAATTTAGATATAATCATGGGGACAATCTTAACGTGAAAAGATGGATTTGAAACCAAACATTGATTTATTTACTTGCAAAACAATCTTTGTGTGTTTTCCCTGTATTATAATAAGAAAAAAAGTTTAAAAAAAATAAGAAAAATAATCTTCTGGTGGTTGTGAAGAAGAAAATGAGAAAGTGTAATCTGTGAGGGAGGCTCAGGGTGAGAAAAACATCATCCATCTATGTCCAAGCTCTCCAGTTCCCTGTCCCTTATCATGGCTATACTCCCTCAACACACACACACACACACACACACACACACACACACACACACACGGGTATGCACAAACTAACTTCTTTTTGCTTTAGTTCGAGCATATTTTTAAAAATGAAGGGAAATCAAAGTAACATAATAAAAGGAGAGGTTGCAGAAAGTGCAAACAGGGAGTGGGGGGAGAGCGAAAGGGCTAAAGGATGTAACCGCCAAACTGAGCTGTAACAGAGAGTTATGGGGATGTTAATGTGACTGAAAATATCATATTATATTTCAAAAAGAGCACAAACCTTTGAAATCCAGTGACAGGAACATCCGGGGGGAGATAAAGAGCCGTACTTTGAATAAGACTGATATTCTGTCACAGTATAGGTTAATGACCAGGAAGTCTTGTCCTTACAGTGCGGAGGAGGGAGTGTGAGTGTGTCCGTCTCTGGAATGTGAACATACACACACTCTGAAATGTGTAAGTGTGTGACTGAGGGGTAAATGTTTTGTGTTTCACACTGTGTGATGGATGTAGAGGAATGTATGTGAAGAAATAGTAAAAATATCCTGTGACAAGTAGGAAAACTTACATGTCAGTTGAGCACAGCAGCGCGATCTGAGAAAAAAAAATTTGATCACCAGAGATCGAAGATGATTGATAGAGGTGGCACAGACTTGCAAGGGTAGCATGAATTATCAACATTTATTTATCTGTTTCTCCTTTGTGAGCCTCGATGATACCAACATTCGGGGGCCATGCAGAAGGATAGAGACCTCTCTCATAATCTCATAATCCTGACTTTTTTTTGTCTCCAAATTCTTATTAATACAATCATAGTACACAATTACTGTACCAATAAAAATCTGTTGGACTTCTGCGAAATAAAGTAATTATGAAAATGAATCATGATCAAAGTAATGACAATCCTGGAAATAGAGTAAGAGGTCTGACCATTTTCTTACATTTAGATTAAAGTCTGCACTCTGACTCAAACAGCAGAATTTTGACTTCTCACAAATCTGAGAAAAGGTCAAAAATCCCCTGAATTTGAGAATCTTAAGAAAAAGAGATGAAATGAAAGGAAAATGTAAAATGAAAATACTCAATTGATCCCAGAGGGAAAATTTCATGTTGTAGCAGTGGTTTAAAATAATTGAATAAACTGGTAAGTTAATTTAAACAAAAAAAAGGCAGAAATTTAACCTTAACTTTTGAAATGGACAAATTTCATGAGAAACCCCCCCCCCCCGCTAGATGTGAAGATAGTGATTCAAAATCCTTAATTCCTTTTCTTTGAATCAAAGATTTAAGTCCAAAATCTGTCTTAAGACCCAAATATTGACTTCAATCTCAGTTTTTTCAAGAAATCAAGGTTTTGACTTTATTTGTATTTTATTTGACTGTATTGTGATCTATTGTGGAAAATCTGCAGAATTGTGATCCTGGATTCAGAATTCGGCTTTTTTTCAAAGAAATCTGAATATGGCATCCGAATTTTTAGAAAGAAGTCAGAACTCTGGTCTTAAAGTTAGGGGGGTATTTAAATATTAGATTTTTTTTGTTTCTGATTGTTCCAACCACTGCAAAGGAACTTTAGCGATCCATATCCTCTTCTGTTATGATCATAGGTATACATGCTTATATACCAGCAACGAAGCCCTTACACACACACACACACACACACACACACACACACACACACACACACACACACACACACACACACACACAGATTGTTACTACAGTTGTATTAGTTTGAACTTGGACTGAAGTGTCTTTCGAAAGCAGCAGAGACATGATGCAGCTGCAGCTGAAGAGTTTTGATGAGCTTCTCCACATTCTGCCACTTCTGACAACTCCTGCTCTACCTGTGGACTTATTTGTTGCGTTGTGATTGCAGATAGACAGTGTGTTGGTGTGTGTGCTATCGTGAGTGTGCAGGGGGCAGTGGGTTAGTGAAAGACAGTGCCAGGTTTCAGAGTCAAAGGTCTGGACTGTGTCACTGAGATTGAGGCTTCAGTTTATAAACATAGAGGGGGACACTGCTCAGTTTTCCCTCAAACACACTGTTAACCTACATCCTACATACGTGTGTGTGTGTGTGTGTGTGTGTGTGTGTGTGTGTGTGTGTGTGTGTGTGTTTGTGTGTGTTTTTGTGTGAGTGAGAAACCAGAACTCTCAGCTAACTCCTCACAAAATCCTCCACAGCAGCCGGTTCAACCCCCATCCCCTTTTCCTCCCCTCCAGTGTCCCCTTTCTGTGTTGCTGGATGTCTGGTCAGCTCCGTCCAGCCAAAGCAAATAGAGACACAACAGGCAGGAAAAAAAAAGCAGGATTCAGTCACACACACAATCATGTTTACACTCCGAAAAGACATGACGACTGCTGATGTACAAAAACAGACTGATATGCTCAGTTTTGAGATAAAGCATTAGAAGGGGTTTAAAACAATTAAAGCTAAAACTCTATGAATTATAAGTACTTAGCTATAGATAAGTGTTATTGCAAAGTCATGTTTGACCAACTTCGTAGAATTAATGACCTATACTGCAGCCAGCCACCAGAGGGAGCTCTTCAAGTTTTGGCTTCAAATTATGAGGGACAGTCTTACTGTCTCTGAAATGAATTCTAAACTTTTTAAAAAATTTTTTTTTACATGTAAGATGTATTATTCTCTGTTTTTAAATGAGGTACATCCAACTCAAGTGACAAGCTTTGGTTTTAAATAATGTATCATATGTGCGATGCAAGAAACTGCAGTTCCTCAAGTGTCAACAATTAAAAAGCATTTTTTTCCCCCTGAAAAATTAATGTTAACAACTAAATATCTTAGTGATTTTTTTTTATCTTGTCGTATTAAAAACAGAGTTGTAATTCATGATATTTGAATAATATAAATAATTAAGCATGACATTTGTTCTGGTAGCTGTGCTCTCTCCACCTCAGGTTTTTCCACGTAGGCAAGTAAGAAAACCTCATCAACTGAACAACAGAGAAAGAGATTGTTTCTTTTGAAGTTAAGTCAAATTAAATCTTATGAAGAAAATGATGAGGTTTGAATCGTTCACTCAGTTTTTAAATAACTGATTTGATTTTATACGTGTAGAACTTCTAAATCACGAAAATTACTTAGCAGAAAATCAATGGGTGATAAATGTCAAAAACATAATTTCACACTCCTAATTAGCTGCATAATGCCAAACCATCATCAATATTTCTCACACCTAATCAATCAGGCTGTTGTTAACACAGGCCGATGATGGAAAGGGATGATTAGCATTGCTGCACTCTCATTGGCTGGATCAGGTTCTCTCCTTTGATCTTCTTCCTCCTCATCACTCAGAGCAGGTCGACAGGTGTGTGTGTGTGTTTTTATAAGTGTGGAAATCTAAATGTAAATATCTGCATAGCTTTAAAATTGGAAAATAAGGTTTTGTTGATGTGTGTAACAAAATTTTTCTTCCCCTCTGACGTTTGAAGCCCAGCTCTTTGGTTCTGCTCTGAGACATGAACTTGGTTTTCTCCCTCCACCCAGATGAAATGATCTCATGGCATCATATCTCTCTTGTCTCTGTAGTCTGGTTAGCTCATACAGTACACCCTCACACACGGACCACTGACACACACACTGGTTATCTGTAACTTTTTATGGTATTCTGTGGTAATTACTGTAGCTCTGAGTGCAGAGACAGAGTTTTATCAGAGCGCAGGAAGAGAGATAGGAGCGGTCCCTAAAGGCACCACTCAATCAGGCAAACAGACCCAAACTCCACTGTCAGCAGTGTGTGTGTGTGCGTGTGTGTGTGTGTGTATTTGCATTTATGTATTTGTATGTGTCTGTGGAGGCGGGTGTCAGCCTTCTCCTGTCTGCAAGAACAAACTCCAGGGCTGCAGCCTGATACACCCACACAACATGCCGATACAGCTCCATACACTGCAAAACTATAGTTACTTGTCTCATTACAAGTCAAAGTATCTGAGGAATTGTGCAATAGATCTTATTTTCAAGATAAAAAAGGCAAAAGTAAGACATCATTTTATCGTAACAAGTAAAAATAGCTCTCGATGCAACAAAAAAAACTATTAAAAAGATACAAAGAATTTAGTACTACGGATTTAACACTTTATTAGACAAAATATTATTTCGTCGACTTGGAAGTTTCTTGTACACAGGATACAAAGGTTCTGACTTTCTACCTAGTACATGTTGTATAGGGTACCAAGGAACTCACGTTTAGGTTTGTTCATACGTTCGACTCAATGTCTACAATTCCTGGTAAAATAAAACAGAAATTTGAAGAGTTGTGTGATTTTAAACACACAACAGTGCATAAACAGCATTGAAATAAACATGCCATAAAGGAAACAAGCAATAAAACCTAAAACATGCTTGAATACACTGTATATGATCAACGTTGACAGTTGAGCAGCTTGAAGGGTAGCTTTTTATCTTATTTTGTGCTTTAATGGTGCACCTTTGAATAAAACTCAAGGAGAGTTGATGACAATTGCATTGTTTTATTTTGCACTTCAGTTTGCTTTAGAAAATATTAAAACTCTGTGAGTTGTTAGTTTTATTTCACGCTTCTGTTAATGTAGCACAGACAAATCATAAACTCAAAGAGATGATTGTGTTTTATTTTGGACTTAATGGCAGATTGACTGTGCTGTCTTTATTTTTTAGAAATAAAAGTTTTTGTGCCAAATGATCTGTCATAGTGTTAATAAAATGCTGTGTAGTAAAAGTACTATTGGTATCAGTACTCTGTATTTTTGATAATCAAAAGGAAGCACTTGTACTGTGTAAAGTTATCTTTATAATTTTGTTATGAAAATGGTTTAAAACTCCTCACAGGAGCTGTAACAAGCTAATGTTACAGCTTTTTACAGTGCACCATTCAGGACCACTGATATTCTGTGAAGTGCTGATTGCTGCAAATGCAGGAAAACCCTCCTGGATGAAATCATTACCCTCACCCCTCTCCTCCCCTCCAGCCCTCATCCCCCTCCAGGTCCCACAGGGAACCATCGCCCCTGCCAGGCCCAGGACGGAGGCTCCTCCTGGGCTGCACCACTGATAGTCCACCCCCCTGGAGGAGTGGGTCTGATGCATAGGGAGGGAACTTGTACAAACAGTGCATATTTGACTTATGTGTGCAATCTCTTTCACACACTAACATTTGCTCACACACCCAGGGAAGCCAGGCATGAAATATACAATAACAAATCTTCTGCACTTTGCGGACATAAAACTGGTGGCCATTAGTTTGTGCTACAACCGTTGAAGATGAAGAAAAAAAATAGAGAGTCAAAGGTGTGAAAGACTTATAATTGGGTGTTTGTGTGCAAGCTCAAGGTAGCTGACCTTTCAAGCACCGTCTTCCGTTCAGCCTAATCTGAGTGTGTGTGTGTGTGTGTGTGTGTGTGTGTGTGTGTGTGTGTGTGTGTCTGCATATCAGTTCTCCCATGAGACGCGGGCATAAAGCTACCGGACGCTAACAGGAGATGACTAAGAGGTGAGATGTGAGTTGTGATAAAAAGTGCACTCCTGACACACACTTCTTACATCAAATCTCAAGAGACCTTTCAGATACTCCGAGCTCAAGGTCTCCGAGCAGGAAGCTGACAAGTGTGTGTGTGTGTGTGCGTGTGTGTGTGTGTGTGTGTGTGTGTGTGTGTGTGTGTGTGTGTGTGTGTGTGTGTGTGTGTGTGTGTGTGTGTGTGTGTGTGTGTGTGTGTGTGTGTGTGTGTGTGTGTGTGTGTGTGTGTGTGTGTGTGTGTGTGTGTGTGTGAGCTCATTAGTGTGTGCATGTATTTGTTTGTGAGTGTAACCTTAGCTCTGGGGCGGCTAACAGACACGTCCACCTACTATCAGAGGACAGACACAACAGCATCTCACCTTTGTGCTGGAATCACAAACAGATGTCTGCTCAGTGTTTGCATTTAATTATTTTAAGTTCCGGCATCTTCTTATTCTTTCCTTTCGTTATCAGCATCGCTCCCTCACCGTGGAGGGTTCTGATATCACCATACACAGAATTATCTGGACTAAACTTGGTGGGTTTACATGACTTAAGTGGTGCAAATCTGGTTGAAGCATAAAACAAAGATAAATAGGTGGATTTAGCTGACCTACTTTTCGGTGCTTTTAGGATTAAAATCATGCCAAACCCCTGAACTGTTTTGTAATTTTCATCCTCAAAAGAGTCTGACATTGTTCTTGAAATTGCTCATCTTCTTTTTTATAGGAACTGTTTGAATTTTTTGTCTTGCCCAAATGGTTTAAGAGTTACAGTAAAGACGACAGCTTGTATCAATTATTATTATTAGTTGTACATGGAGTCCTGTGCTGTCGCATGATAACAGTGAATGTCGCCATAAAGCTTTCCTTTTCTTCTTTAAGAAGCTGTTAAATGTTCTCATTTGCCCAAATGGTTAGGGACTTGTGGTAATTTAAAGAGCATCTGTAAAATTAGACTGATAGTGCTATGATTGGTTTTTAAAGCATTCAAGTGTTTTCCAGTGAAAAACCTGCAGTCTTGTTATGATTTGGAGAACAAAATGAGTACACTGGTGCTTTTATACCAGTGAAATAATGATTGAGACTTCAGTGAATGTAAACATTAAGCAGGAAAATGTCAGTTAACAAATAAAAAGTGACGAAGCCAGACTGAAGCTAACAAAGCAGAACTAAGAAGTTCTTCTGCTCTGCATTCAACTCGACTTGAGATCAGTTTTTTTGACTGTCAAATCAACACTTTGAATATAAAGCTGCTCTAGAAGGAGCAAAGGAGACTATTTGAGTAACTGGGATCATCAGAGATTACACACTCTCTGCTCATTAGGCTGGTAGTTCAGTCTACAAATTCAGTTATTATGGGTGTGAAGATCAGACTAACTTTAGCCCTGATACAAAATTTAGTAGGACAGGAAGTTGTGCTCTGTGACAACATTTCAGTTGTTGATGACTTTCAAAATAAAATACATTGTGATGACACAGGATTGCATAGCTAGGTATTAACAGCGCCGGTACCGCCACATAAGAGACCAAATGGTGGTGTCTGGTGGAGACAAAAAACAGAACTAGAACTGAGCCTTTTCTTGGCAAATGGAACTGGAGACATGAAGCTGTTTGTCCCAACAGCTTTACTAGAAAGTAAGTAGAGATTAACACAAGTGCTGTGTAAAATGTGTGGGTGCAGCTTTGACCCCCAACACAAAGAGTTTTTTTGCTGAATACTTTATCCTCCGCTGGGTATTTTACGTCTCCAAACTCACATTTGAGCATATTTTTACAAGTGTTTTCAAATTTTAAGCAAGCAAATACACTGGTTTGGAGGGAAAATATCAGCCTCTGCTACTTTATCTGATGATACAACAGTATTCACGTCCATAAACTACATAAACATGACAGATAGATAGATAGATAGATAGATAGATAGATAGATAGATAGTAATAAAAACATGATGGAAGGAAAGAGTGAGAGAAAAAAAAGGAAGACTGAATTAATCCAAACAGACGTGTGCCAGGTTGTTTTTACGACAGTCCCATCAGCCATTATCTCTCCTTTCTGTTATGGTTAGGAATAAATACTGACCTGGGCAGTACCAAGGAGGGGGGATGAGTGCACGTCTGTGTGTGTGTGTGTGTGTGTGTGTGTGTGTGTGTGTGTGTGTGTGTGTGTGTGTGTGTGTGTGTGTGTGAGAGAGAGAGAGAGAGAGAGAGAGAGAGAGAGAGAGAGAGAGAGAGAGAGAGAGAGAGAGATTGGTTAGCCAGAGGAGATAACCACAACAGTTTATTCCATTTCATCAGAGGCTCTTCAGGACGTTTCAGCCCTAATGGACACAGAGCAGAACTTGCCTTTTTATCTTCTTGCTCAATAAAAAGTGTCAGGCTGCTCAGCTCATGAGACTCCCCGTCTCTGGGATAAATAAATATCAGTGTATTGACTAAGGGGGGGGAGAGGAACTTTAACGGAGTGTGTTTGTGATAAGTGAAGTGGAGGGGAATTTTCAGTGCATGGGAAACAATGAGGAGAGGACTTGAACATAGCAGCATGATATCATTTAATCTGGCGTCTGTGTCTCTGTAAGCACTCCAAACACCTGTGTTTAAGGCGTGGAGTGAAAATAAATGAGGGCTTTAAACTTGGACATATTAATGTGTGAGTGTGTCTGTAGTTGTGCATGAGTTTGAAAGATGAGGCGATATGTGGATGTAAAAGCCCCCTTGACACTATTTTTAGCACTCAGCGCTTATTTAAACGAGTGTTTCACTTCTACCTGAGAGACACTGAGTTTACACTCACCTGCCGCCTCAGGGAAAACCAACAACCAAAGCTGAAGAGTGCATGTGTGTGTGAGTGTATGTGAGCCCATCTGGCCAGGAGAGGAAAGGAGCAGAGGTGACGGTGAGTTTGGAACAGCAGAGAAATGATCTGCAGGGTTTATTATCTTTAATTAGGATCCAGGGAAAGAGATAGATAAGGACCACCAATCGGCTGATGGATCTGTTCTCTTTTTTCTCTCTTTCTTTTAAACACAAGACAGAAAACCGAGCAGGAAAAGGTCTCATCAGTATCACCAGTTATGGAAAAAGCCACACACCTCCAGTTACACCTTTATTCATGTGTTTCAGATACCTCACATGTAGCATGTTCTGCAAAGTGGACACAAGCCCTTGGAGTTTATTTCTTACAAATCAAACTGTTCCCATGCAGTTAATTGTTCCTTTTTTGGAGTGAGTTTTGATACCAACTGCTGGAGTGGATTTGCTAAGAACATTCCCACATCCAATCACTTTGTTTTAGCCTCTTTCCTGTGAGTCATGTTCAATAAAACCGGAAACAATGACATCCAAACCCCACAACGAGACAGCTGATAACCTCAGCAAACCCTCTGAACTCCAATGGAGGACATCAAGGGCCTTTAAAACTCTGATCCATGTGTGTGATGAGAATGGGAGGCCGATATTTTATATCTCTGTGGAGGATGGGGATACAATATATCTGACAGAGCTTTATTGGCTTAAACTTTAATGACTTCCTGCACAGAGAGGCTGGAGGAGAGAGGGGGTGGAACTTTTGTTGTGTATTTTTTTTCCACTTTCATGATAGTTTTGAGGAGCATTTACCTTCACTTACAAAGTCTGACCAAAGCTGGTTCACCCCTAGCTTCCTCTTTCTAGCTTAATCATCATTTGGAGTTTCATTTGTAAAGTAAATTCTTCTTCAAAATGATAAGTCTATGACCTTGTCCATGTATTCCTCTGTGTACCTCTCCCTCTCTCTCTCTCTCTGCAATGAGCAAATGTTCTGATGATGAAGCCTTTTTCCAAGAATCTTTTCTCCCAAACGCCCGTGGCCTTTGGATGACTCCCCAAGGAGACCATTAATTTAGATATCAGTATGTGTGCATGTGTGTGCATGTGTGTGCATGTGTGTGTGTGTGTGTGTGTGTGTGTGTGTGTGTGTGGGTTTAGTGTGCATGCACATGCAAAGGTTTGCAATGAGTGGGAGAATTTTGTTACTTTCTTTTATCAAACACAGAGATAAAACAGGAGCATTCATGTTTTAATGTCTGCAATCGTGCAACACTGCACAAACGATACTCCCAAAGCTTTGGCGGCTCAAACACAACAACCCTTCTATCACGAGTCTCCCCTTCCTTTCATCATTCTACACCTTCACCCCTTATGCTACCCCAAAACATCCTTCTATGTCGACACTTCCCACCCCCCACAAAACATCTCAATTCAGGACTTTCAAAGCACAGAGTTGGGGAGAGAAAAAGATGCGTTTCCCTCCATCACCTGCAAATTCACATGCATGTTGTTTTTCTCTCCAGCTTTTTAAGATGTTGTATCCCTGGACTTGTCTATGCTCTTACAGCAGTTTGTTTTCAGAGCGGCCTGTTTTCAGAGCAGCCTGTTTTTGAGCACTGGAGGAAGAAGCCACTTCACACAGCTTACAGAAACTCCTTCTCTGCACAAACACTGGATGTCTGTGTGTCTGAGGTAATGATGAAACAGTCGGTGGGCTCCAGTTCTGAGAGAGAAATTTATTGTTTGTTCATGTTTGTCAGTGAGGAGTCGAAAGTGGAGAATTTCAGGTCTGAGTGTTTTAGTTGGTTTTAGAAAGTGCATGTTGCATTCAGAATAAATATGTTACATTTGTAAAAGAAAAATAAAACAATGCACTGACAGTTGAAATAAAAAAAAGTACTAATGTACAGAGCCAAAAATTTCCTTCTGTGATCATGTTTTCATGTGTTTAGTGTTCACTTCGTGTTTTATTTTGTAAAACAGGAAGTATTTGCATTGTTTCCACTTTTACCTACTTTCATAGTTCTGTTATCCGCCTTTTTCCACACACATCTCTGCCTCTTTGCTGATAAGTTTGGTGTATCCTCTGTTAGATTGTCATTGTATGCATGTGTGTTCATGGCGGCAACCTTTGGTCTGAAACTAAGAGACAATGCGGAAGTGCTAAGTGCTGCTGTTCGTCAAGTGTCCGCTTGAGGCTGGTTCCAGGAGTACCTGAGGTCACAGACACACCAAGCCTATAAAAAAACCCCAAAAACATTTACAGGGTAGAAATTAACGTTTACAGCCTGTCACTGAAACTGTCTCCTGTCTGAATTGCGAATTTCGCTAACGGTACACACTATTCACAGACTGAATTTCTTCAAACACAGCAGTTTAGAAGATATTAAGAATTCGACAAATCAGAGGCCCAGCTTGGTTCACATGACTGACGGGCACCCAATAGTTGTTTGTGTGAGACTCATCACCTGTCGCATTTCCAAAATGCCCTTGCACAGAGAAGATTGATACAATTTGAACTTTTTGGCTTCTTTATGTCATTTTGGACTGATACAGCCCTCTAACATCTCTGACATTGATTAAATTATTGTCGAGAGTCGTGATCACGGCGGTCATACGTCATGGGTTGTGCATCATGTATGCACTGCGGCTGCGCTCATACTTGTGCATAAAGTGAACCATACCAAAGCACACCTCTCATAAGCCTGCTACAGCAGAGTAGTGATTGTGCCTGAGAGCATGGTTTACTTACGGTCACACTGGCCAAACGAGCCAGAGTTTAAGGCTGAAGCAGACTCGAGAATGACACGATTGGCCAGTTTGACTGTGCCTTTAGAGAGCTACCCTGCTCCACAAACTACCTTCCCTCTGATTGGTCAGCTCTTTGCAGGCCTGCAAAGGGGCAGATCTGGTGTTGGAAGCCCGCCCCTCCAATATGTTGTGTAAATGTGTGGGGGATCTGATGCAATGATGTCATTATTGTAGAAAGATCTTGAGAAAATCTCACAGGGATTTTGTGAAGATCTTGCAAAGAGCTTGAGCTTTTTATAGAACAGAGTGTTCTGATCAGTTTACAGACAGATTCATTCAACATATAAATACTGAGAGATTAGAAAATCTGCAGGTTTAATTCTCCATGAACTTGGAGGAACTTGGAGTCCTCCATGGACTTCTCTCAGCTGATTAAACTCATTCTCTCATTTTCAAAGTGAGGCGAAGACATAAGAAACTTCAGAGCTTAATGGATTAAAAGTCTAAAAAATTAATACAAAGACAAACTGTAGACTTCTAATCCTCTCTTATCTGGGAGCAGATTCTTCATCATTACCTCAGGCCTCTTTGAACAGAGCAGGTGTTTTCTCTGCTGACTGCTGAAGATAATGGTCATCACAGTATCATCATTTTTAAAACTAGTCTAAACACAGCCTCAGCAGGGAACTCCATAACATTTATGCAGGTGTGTTAATGTTAGCTCAGTAAATCTGGCACCGTGGGTGTTGGAGCGATGGTCCCTCCATCTGATCTCATAGGCAGACAAGCATTTTTCCTCTTCAGTTCTCAGCATGAACAACCTGCTCACATGTTTTTAAGCATCCTGCCTCTCTATACATATGTGTGAGTGTGTGTGTGTGTGTGTGTGAGTGTATGTGAGGGTGTGTGAGCTGTGCCCTGATGCCTGGCTGACTGGTCCCAGTAAGAGTGGAGCTGATATAAACAGGCTTGGTCGTTCCCACGTCTCTGTTTACTCTGGGAGACCTCAGAGCAGCTCCACCAGAGCACTGGATTCCCTCTGCACTGTAACTCACACACTATCTATCCCTGTCACACACACACACACACACACACACACACACACAAAAATGGATGTACACAGTTATAGTTCAAGAGCATTAAAGCACTTTATATGAGTATTAAAGGCAGTTATAATGCAGATGTGACAAGCGTACAGGCTACAGCTATTTTTCTGTGTCCCTCTCTGAGGATGGGGGGGGGACTCATCACATCTGATATATCATTCATTTCTATCAAAATCCAGTCATACTCAATTCATCTTCATATCGATAGCAACTGTCCTGTATTTAAATGCAACCAAAAGTGCTTCAAGGAAATAAACAGGACAGAAAAGGACAGCAACAGGAAAAAAAAAAAGATGAGTACAAGACAGCGGGTGGTTAAATAAAATTATGATAATGAAAACAGTGAAACATGACAGAGGATCAGGGCAATGCTAAACAGAAAAAATAGTAAAGTTAGGAGATTAATCTTATGAACTTACCAGAATTCAGTCATATATTTACAAGAATAAAAACCTTGAACTCACAAGAATAAAAGTCGTAAACTTACGATAATAAGGCATAATCTTGTGAGAATTAATTTGAAGTAGATTTCAGTGTATGGCTGGAAATTAGTGGTGCTTTTCTGGGACAAAGACTCTGTTTCCCATAAGCAATTGCACACAATCTGTTGTGATTAAATAAGTCTTGAGGTGAATATTTATTTTGAACAATGGATGAATGTCACCACACCACCTTTCTTTGTTCAAAACAACTTTTTAATGGACACAACACAACAAGATAATGTATTTATCAGCAGTTAAACTGTTGTTTAAAACGCGATAAAAAAATAAATAAATAAAACTTTGCTTTTGACAGTAGTAGATACAGGACTAACATTATCAGCCACACACTCTCAAGCTTCCAAATCCAAAAAAACTCCAATTAAAACATTTGTTTGAGCTCCACCAATCAGAAGCCTCATCGTTGCAGGCCCCACCCCTTCAGTTCTCCCAGAACTTTTGGAAGGTTCCAAGTCTGAGCAGGAACTAAATTCAGAGCCTTGCTTCTGCAGTTGAAATGCATCATTGAAGGACTTGTCCCCTCTGTCTTTAATTGTAGTTTTTTGTCTTCTGCCTGCATACTCTCTGAGGCCTGCTGAAACTCAAACTGTCAGAGTTTTAAAAAGGGCACACTGAGTTCCCACAAAGTCATCAAACCCTCTCTGGACTCAGTTTTACAACACCACAGAGAAGCTTCACTCCACTCTCAGTCCTCAGAAATGGGCCTGTGATGAGCACCCAACATAAACAGAAGACTGGGGTCCCGACAAATCCACCCAGTTTACGGGCAACAGTGAGGTCAGCCTGCAAAACGGCTTCACTACAAGTCATCTGCTGATGCGGGTGCCGGGTGAGGCAGGTCTTTAGAGACAAAGCGCATTTTCTCTCTACCTTGATTTTTTTTTTTGTTTTTGTTTTTTTCATTAAGGCTCCAGTGAGGAACTTTTGATTTAAACTGAAAATGGAGCAAAATGAAGCAAAACAAAGTTGAAGCACAATGAATGATTTCTGTCACTATTCATTCATTCTTCCTCTGCCTCTCTTTCTCTCTCTCTCTCTCCCACTCACAAACACACACACACACACACACACACACACACACACACAAACACACACTCGGCGAGCAGTCACAGTGATGAAGCGTTTATTTATCCTCAGACATATCTGCATCTATTAAGCCCTAAGTGCTCACATCTGTTTGTTTACACTCTCATCTTATGACCTAATGAGAATAAGAGCATTGTTCCCCTGGGAAGACACTGCCCCTGGTGAGTCCACCAATAAACTATAAACACACTCCTGCGCCGTGTGTCAACATCTCATGGATGGACTTTCCTAACCTGCTCTTAATCTGAGCCTTTATAGAAAACATTATTGTGTTTCAGTGCTCTGTGAGACAACTTGGTAACCAAGGAAGAAGAACAATAACAACAACGCTGAATCATGAGGAAGTTATTCTGCTGTTTTTATTGGGTGAAATCCAAGAGTGGGAAGTGTTTTTGGTGGTCTTAGCAGAAGGTTATTGGACACATGCACAAATATGTCCATAAACAAGCAGTAAATCCTGGATTTAAGCTGTATAAACAAACACACCGGAGTGTGTGCACACACACTTTCGCAGAGACGGTTTACATAGACTTGAAAAACTCGTCACAAGCTTTGATCAAATTCAGGGTATGGTGTTTATATGCACACACAGAAACCTGGTTGTCCAGATCCCTGAAGGCATAATACATATGTGGATCCTGGTTTCTGAAGCAGACAACTGTGATGTTTATTTATACATCTGCTCCAAATCTGGAAATCTGAGACTGCCTTGGCTTTTAATCAGATTAGCGCTGTTGCATGCCTAAATTTCACGGCAGATACGATTGAGTCAAAAGGAGAAGAAAAAGAAGTCATCAAGTCTGACTGCTGTCAGCGTGTCACGCAGGATGGGAGAACCTGCATCCTGCTCTGGGTCAGTATTTCAATTCCATCCACAATGACAGACTATGACAGACAAACTGCGAAGACCAGATGAATTTTTATCAGTAGATTCCTACTGCAAAAATTGAAACATCTTTAAAGCTCATTGATAACACAAACACTTACAAACTTTATTCCCTTTCTTCTTTTTGTAGCTTTTACAGATTCCCCTAGAGGAGCTTTCACAGGCCAGATGTGACATTTTCCTCCAAGAAGTTCTAATCCAAACATCTGAAGTGTCAATAAAGTATAAACATGAAAAGCAGACACTGATGCATTCAGAGGACAGTTTTGAAGAATTTTTCTTAACTTAAAATAGGTCAGACTGTATTTTTCCCAGAAGCGCTCTTGTACATTACTCAATAATTACAAAACTCTTTGAAGTCATGGTTTCAGGTGTCAGGTCCAGGCTAAGATATAGATCATGATCTTGTCAAACAGTTGCCTTCTTATAAAAGCAGTTCTGTTGCTGGTCAGCAAAAATTTATTCTGCTTCACCAAACTGACCTTACACCTGTACTTGACAATATTGAAAGAGATTTGATCATAATGACAACAATATGACTAATAAAGATAACTTTTTTGACATCATGATCAGGCAGGGACATCTTATGAAACAATTTTTCCCTACTTGTTGGTCAAAGTATTGCAACGTTTGAACGGTTTTCATTCTTTGAGGAGTGTAAAGTTTTATTTTGAAAGTCCTCACCGGAAACCGCGGTACCAACGAAGACTTGACCGCGGAGAAGAGAGGCTGACTCTAATACAGGGTTTGTAAACCAATTTCAGCACTGTGTGGCCTCTTTGCAACTTGAGATTGGAAAATTGAGAAGTTGTAGAGGTAGATTAAAGTTGTGATTAAATATATTAGTATTTTTTTTCTATTTTCACTCAAACTCTCCTGAAAACAGTGAGACTATCCTGCATCTAGACAGCTAACCTGCTAGGTTGCTATGCTAACAACTTTTCATTCATTTCATCCTGAGCTAACGGAAACCTTCACTCTCTACACTCACAGGCTGTAGTGACTTAATACTTTGATGCTTTCCGATATTTTTGGGGTTTATTTTATCCATAGCAACACGCTGACAAATTTTATTCTGCTAAATGAACAGCGAAATTAGTTTTTAGTAAATAGTTCCCAAGCAGCCAGCTACATGGATTAGCTAGCATCCTTTCTAACAAGCTTACTGTGCAACATCACACTGGCATGAGTGAAATATGAGCTGTTACACCAGTAAATATAATAAGTGGCATTAAGCTGCTTCTGTATGTGCAATAAATGCAATATGTGTTGACACCTATGTAGGACAGTCTTTTTATTCTGCATCATAAGTAGTTTTTAACAGAAGCTAACTGTATTAGCTGTGAGGCTGACTTATTACAAAGCCTAAATCTCACAGAAGTGCTTTCGAAGATTATTAATTCCGCCATTTGATTATCAAACAACCACTGATGTCTTACAGATGTGTGCGCGGTTTTTGTTTTGAGTCCTGTTTCTGAAGAGGTACGCATTCACACTGATGCTGCGAAACTGCTGCAAATAAGGTAAAGGGTTAATCATCCCCTGTAATGTTTTCAAGCTTTTACACCGTCTGTGCAAACTTTAATCCATACTGTTATCTGGCATTTACACAGAAGTATAAACATCAGTTCCATTTGAAACTGGAAGAACTCATTTCACGAGAAGCCTTTGTCTTTACCTCAAGTAATTAGAAACCATGAGATGATTATCTGTGATCTCAACTTCACGCTCAATCAGCTAAACTATTTTTTACCTTTCAAATGCAACTTCCTTTTTAAGTGCTTGTCTGTCTTTATTTTGGAACCATACAGTATTTATTTTGGCTGCTGAGCTTTGGTCAGATCCCTTCCTGTGAAAGAGATCCTGAACTATACAGGTTTTTATGTGGTTAGAATAATGTTAGATCATCATATGAAAGGACCTCAGCTTTCTTAAGAGGATTGTAAGGACTTCCTAAGTGATCTCTAAAATGTCTCACTTTTGGATTTATACCTGACCAAAAATGGGATCAGCAGCGCCTTAATTGATCATTTTTGAATACTATTTATTAGCTTTCCTGTCGGGTTGGATCAGATTGATTTATGACACTTGTCGTAGTAGTAATGGCAGACACTGGAGCTGAACTGCCCATCTTACAGTCTTCATTCCAACCCACATGCAGCAGTTATACTGCAGTGATCTGTTCAAACCTGAGAGTCTATCGATAAAGTTTATAGCCAGGTTACCTTTGCTCTGCTTGGTAGATGAGCACTGGTAGGGCATGACAAAGACTCACCAACATTACAAATTATGGACATATTTTAGAGCACTAGGCGGGGAGTTTGTTACAAAAAGTTAAAATGCTTTTTTTTTCATCCTTTCAGCTTGTTGCCTCCTCCTCTGTCCGTGGATCGGTGGAGATGTTGGTGTCAATGATCAATGTGTAAGGAGAAAGCGCCTTTGGCCCTCTTGCTGCATCCCACACTTCCTCATGGATTCCAACAATGATGATGCTCTGGACATCATCATCACCAATGTGGTGGCAACTTTCAGGACCCGGTGCCACCTCAACCTGCGCACTATTGCCTTAGAGGGAACCAATGTCATCTATAAGCCGGAAGTTGGGGTAAGTTGGAGAAAGGAAGTCTGCTATACTCAAGGATGTATGATTCAGACAAAACCTTTACCCTCTTTCTGTTCACAGAAAGTCCTGATGAAGCTTCGTAAACCCAAGATAACAGCCTCAATCTGGTCCTCAGGGAAAATAATCTGCACTGGAGCAACGAGGTAGATGATGTTTAGACAAAACACTCACAAACTTAAAAAGTGAAATTGTTAAAGCGAGCTGCAAACACAGATTATACAGTGCATCTGAAAAGTGTTCACAGTGCTTCACTTTTTAAGCCTCATACCAAAATAGGATAAATTCACCTTTTCCTCAAAATTCTATCCACCCCATAATGACAATGTGTTTTTTCTAACTTTGCAAATTTATCAAACATAAAAAGTAAGAAATCACATGTACATAAGTATCTGAAGCCCCTGAGCAAAATTTGTGGAGCTCAGTGTCAAAGGTTGTGGACACTTATGTATAGATTTCTTTGTTGTTTGATTGTAATAAATACTCAAAAATAAAAAAAAAACAAAAACAAAATATTACTTCATACTTTTTTCAAACTGTAATTATGGTGTGTTGGTTGGAAAAAACAAATGAATTTATTCTGTTTTGAAATGAGGCTGTAACACAACAAAATTTAAATACTTTTTGCATTCACTGTATGATTTCCAGAGCACCATTAGTTTTCTGTGGTGAGAGATTCTTTGGCTGCATTTTTCCTGAGCTGCCTGGCCTCATTAAACTGCTGTAGTTCATTATTTGAATGAGATTTCCATCAGCTGCTAGTAAAGTTTCCTCATCATGTCATACCTGCCTGTGATACAACGCTGACATTAGTGCTCACACACTGATGACTGTGTTTGTTCTCACCATGAACTCACAGTTCCTCTTTCTGCTCTCATACCTGCTCTCTCCTTTGTCCAGTGAGGATGAAGCTAAGCTTGGTGCCCGGAGGTTAGCGCGCTGTCTGCAGAAACTGGGCTTTAAGGTGAGAAATTACATTAAGTCTGCATGAAGTTATGGGAGCATCTGGTGAAAGATACAGATAGGTGGTGCACGAATGAGTTAATTCAAAACAAGCAAAATTCAGTCGTGTACATGAGCTTTAACTCATATTTTTTTCTGTAGTTTTTTCTGAATCATATGGGCCGCAGATCAGCAGAAAATTTTCCTGTTTTCTCAGGAAAAGTGAGAATAAATGTGTTTAACGTGTTTCTGGCCTTTCAGGGCCTCCATAGCTGATTTACTGATGCAGTTTATGTGTTGAGGTGCATTAGTTTCATCATAACATGTTGACATTTCAAAACTGTAAAGTTTCAGCTAAAAACTTGGCTCTATCTCTTTGGACAGGTGAGGTTTTCTGCTTTCAAAGTGGTGAATGTGCTGGCTGTGTGCTCCATGCCCTTTGCAATCCGCCTCATAGACTTCACCAAGAAGAACCGACCAATTGCCAGGTAATTGAGCAAAGCACATCACGATCACAGATATCATCAGTCACTCACATGTGGCTCTGTCTGAGGAAAAAAATAGATTGAATCATAATTTTAATCCTTTGTAGTTTATTTGATGCTGTCATGCTTTTTACTAAGGACAGGACAGTAGATAAAGTAGGGAGCTGGTAGAAAGAGGGGGATGACATGGGACAAAGGGCCACTGATTGGAGTTGGGCTCACATTTAATTAAATTAATGAAAAATAAAAAACATGAAGAAGAGCGAAGCAAATTAAGGGTTGTCTGGTTAATGAGGATAAGTCCGAAATTTGATCTACAGGTAGACAGCGCCTGTCAGCCAACTCTGGCATACAGGGAGCAGCGATGAGACTAAAGAGCTACGCTGAACCTCAGAGCTCCATAATCAAGAATATTCCGAATCAGAAACAAGTCTATTCAATGTAGCAAAACAAACTAGCAGCCTACATTTGAACATACATGTAAAAGATGTGTAAAAATTCTATTTTTATATCTGATAAGAAATGAATACATCGGAATCTTTGGCTTTTTGACACCATCTCTCAAATTTTTAAGGAAGTCAGTCTACAGTGAAAAAGAAAACTAGTTTGGAAAAGGGTCTGCTTTTATAAGTTTGTTGAACTTAAATGCAAACTTTATGTTTGTAGAACCACTGGACAAAACATTTTTGTGGTTTTCAAGGTTATTTTCTGCTGCTTTATAAGCAGACCTGTATTAATTGAGTCAGTGTTTGTAAGGGAATGAGGCCCTCTAGTGACAGAAACAGTTACCAGCTTGCAGGTCAGCACAAGGCTCTTGAAGAAATTAAGGTGTCTTTTTTGTCTTTTAAAACCTTGAAATAAGAGATTTTTGTGGAGTTTTCGGGTGAATGTGGCTAAATCTAGATCTAATAAGTCAATTTTCACTTAAAACTTGAGAAGTAGTCCTTGTTGCAAATGCATTGTCATTAAGTTTGCTAAAGTTTCAGCAACTCAAAGCAGAAGGAGTCTAAGTTGGGACTGCTTAAGTTCTCCATTCATTTCAATACAGAAAATTTTGTCAAAAAAGTTAAATGAGCCAAAAAGTTTAAGGGTTAGAGAAATGAAAAGTCGTAACACACATCTTGTCTTCTCTCCTGAAAAAGCTGAATAGTTCAAAATTTGAACAGTAAAAGCTTGACAAAATTTAAAGAGAAGAAACAAGCCAAAAAATGAACAGAAGAACAAGTGTGGAAGTGTCCGGGAGAATAATAGCGTAGAAGAGCAATATTAAGATAATAAGACATTAGCACTTCCTCAGATTTCAGTTTTTGCAGTTTGAAACCTTTGTGAACTTCTTTTATTCTTTGAATGTTTCTCAGTTATGAACCAGAGCTCCATCCTGCGGCCACTTACAAGATCAAAAACCTCAAGGCCACCATCCAGGTGTTCTCCACGGGCAGCATCACAGTAACAGGTACCTCAAACACCCGTGTACACACACACACACACACACACACACTCTCATTGACCCTTCTTTACGTACAGCAGCTTAACAGATTGAGGCCATGTTGACATAATGTTCTCATATCGTTGTTATTACCAGAAAAGCCGTTTGTAAATAAACCAAATCCTCTAGGAATTTTTACTTGGGTGAAAAATTAGCCCAACTGTTTCTCTGTTTCTGCTTTTCTCTAATTCTCTGTAAGTGTTCACACCTTACACCTGTTCTTATGCTCACTCTCCTCTCGTACCCCCCTCCTCTCCCATCCATCTCACCACTCAGGACCAAACGTGCAGAGTGTGGCCACAGCTGTGGAGCAGGTCTACCCGCTACTTTTCGAGTGTCAGAAACCGCTTTGCAAATGAAACGAAAGGTCAAAGACTGAAGATGAGAAGGAGAGGAGAGGAGGGGGGGAAGCACCTTTTTCTTGGATTTATATGTTTGATTCGGCTCCAAGGCGACACACACACAAAACCAACCGAGTGGGAATCTATTGGAAACTCAACAGCCTTGTGAGAGACTAAAATGTCCCTCTTCTAGATGCTCATGGTGTAGTGATAATGTGACTTGTCTGTGAAAGAACTTCCACTGAAAGCCTGAGGGGTTATTTCCTCTGGACACGGAAAGACAAGTTCTTAAAAATGTTAACACCTTTAACCTTACGACTCCAGGACGTCACGTTCGCTGATCCTTCTGCAAGACTCCCAGTCCTCGGCTTATTTATGGGTGTTAAAAAAAGATCTGTGGTCAAAATTTCCGCCCAAACCGCAGTTGCTGAGTCTGGATCACATAGGAAGGAACAGATCTGCTCACAAAAAGCATTAACTTCTGATTTTAAATGTTGTCACAACATTTTTATACTTTTTACTGTTGTTGGTTCACTCTGCATTTGATCTTGTGTCTTTCTGGTGGCTTTTATGATCATCTCTACCCGATAAAAGTTTGAAATGTGAGGCAGACTTGAAAGTGTTGACTAGAGTTAGTTCTTAAGATGGTTGATTGTCTTTTTTCAGATAAGCAAAATTTTTAAATGTCTGAAATATGACAAAAGTATCAGAGGGATTCAGGTAGACTGGGTTTTATTAAGATCGTTCACTCATAAAGTTTCGGTTTCACTGCACAAAAAAATGAAATCCAAACAAGTCCACTTCTTATTTCTAAAAGAAATTGGTTGCTAGACTTGATGTGGGCCACATTTACCTGTCAAATCTATAAAAATGTCTTATTTGCAAACACTAAAAGACAAAATTGACAACTGAGATGAGAGTCATGTTCTGCCAATAGGGTGAAAGAGAAACTCATTTTTGTCTTTTGAGATCTTAAATTGGGACATTTTCTGGATTTGTCAGGTTAATGTGGTTCATATCAAGGCTAATAAAAATAAAACAAAAACACTGTTATATTTGAATTTTGCAGTTTACTTCTTCACTGGTTTGTTCCGGGCTAAAGTGACTCTGTTGTTAATGCTTCAAAACAGAAATTTAGAACCTGAAATATTGAAGTCATGACACTAAAAGTAGCCCCTCATACGAAGTTGTTTAAGAGTTATTTCAGTCTCATGAAGTGTTGTGGGTATCGGTATTTAATGCAGTATCAGGACTGTGAGAAGCGCTAACACCTTAACCCTGCACCATCTGAGAAATCAAATCATTCGTGCATAACCAAATAAAAACATGGCAAAAGATAAACTGTTTTAAGACAGAAACCTACTGATGAGATACTTATTTGTATGTAAATAGTGGAAGCCTTGAAAAAGGTGTTAAATGTTTGAAGAATGTGAGTTGAGCTGATGAGAGGATTTGTGACATTTGTTTGAAATTTTGTATTTTGTAAAAAAAAATAAAGGTGTGTGGTGAAAAGGCCACAATGGGACAACTGCTCTGCAGTTTCACTCTGGTTTTAACAGTTTCTTTCTTAGCGTCTGTAACGGTGAAGTCCACTACCATTAAATTTAATGCTCTGTTGGGACATTAAATTGTCTCAGGTATACCACAAATGTATTTTTTCCACACCAATAGTAAAATCGGTCACTTTTCATCACTGGATCATAGCTGGACGTGCATGTGGGCCCTGATCACATCAGATTCACTTTAAAACCTCCAAACATGACCAAAGCCAAATAAAGAAAACCACTTTCCTCCTCTCCTCCCACCTCCTCACTGAGTTTTTACTGACCTGCAATATTAACTGGCATTAAAAAGCTCTGGAGGAAAGAATATCCTGGAGACATGTCAGAGAAACAATGAGCAGAGTCACTCTTCCTCACTTGCATCTCTAAGGAAAAAAAACAAAGATGCAGGTGAGGGACGCGAGGGTGACACTTCAGAGCTTCGGGGCAAACACAGAATTGGCAAAAGAGACAGAGAGGAAGCAAACAGCAGGTCACCACAGTGTGTGATCTACAGGTGGAGCAAGTTTTTCAGGTGCAGAACTCCAACCTCTCCAAGATATGTTAATATCTGTTTTTATTGCACAACTCTGTAACTTCAATGGAAATTTAAAGAAGGGCTTTTTCCTGAACTCATGAATCTTTTACTCTTAAGGAATTTAGGCACCATTTTTCTCTTTTAGTATCTGAAATGAAGATATTTTTCTAGGTCTGTCAGAAAAATATGGCTCATTTAAGTTTAATGCAACTTTTACTGATACAAGACAAACCACTTCTTTAGATTTCAGTCCCTGCAGTGCTTTTAAGAACAGATTGAAAAATATGCAGCTAAAATCAAAAAGTCATCATAGCTGTTATTACGCTATTAAAGTTACCATTGATGTTTTATTACCCGTTGAAGGAGTTCAGACAGAATTGTGACATAGAGAATGTGTTTGGCACATCTTTGACTTCTTGATGATAAAAAAATCTGAGTCTGAGATCTGAAACATAGTTGTCCATTACAAAACTAGGAAAATAAGTGTCTCAAGAGGGGAATTCTTCGTCCTTTTGGTTTGTTTTGGTGCTGGATGTTGGAGAGGGAATGGACTGAATAGATATTCTACAATATTCATTTCATATGTTCAAAAATCTCTTTCTTCCTTGATTCAGTCTTCTGTGATTTGAACCCTCTGTGTTGTTTCTTCTTATACATGTAGCCAGAATGGGATTATATGATGCGCATTATCAACAGTGCAGCAGTATTGTTCTTGTTGATCCTGCTCGTCCTGTGGGGTGTGCAGTTTTTGAGTTTCTCTCAAACATTTGCTGAAATCTCTTTGGACACACTGTTCCGGCTGATCATGCTTTCCTTGGGCTGAACCTTACGATACAGCCGCACCTCAAAGTGCCTCCTGGGGACAAAAAGAAAAGAGTTGAAGCTCCACAGAGTGTCTCTCTCTCACACACACACACACACAGTGAATAAATGGTACTTACTTCTTGGCGAGCTCTTTGGATATCTCCTCCAACGTCCGTCCTTTGGTCTCAGGGATGCACAGGATGACAAACACCAGCAGGATGAAGCTCATGGCGGCGTAGAGGAACATCACATTGTGCACACCAATTCTTTCTATCAGAACAGGAACAAAGAAATGTGTTTGCACTGTTTGTGTTTACATGTTACAGCCTTATTTTTGTTCTGCCTGTGCTGATTAGCTAATGGTGCAATTCAGGTCACGACGCTGACAAACCTAAACCTTGACTCATAGTTCTATAGGTCGACCTACATAGTGAGAAGCTTATCATGTGTGGAGAAACTACTTCACTGGGATTTGACCCCCTTCAGCTTTCCGAACAGCCATAACTCTTAGTGGCATGATTAAACATGTTGCTAGAAAACTGTCCTCATAGATTATGCTCCATATTGACATAATGGCATCACATTTTGCAATTTGTAGGCTGAACATCCGTGATGAGAATCTCTAGTCTACCACACCCCAAAAGAGCTTTACGGGATTGCAATCTGGTGACTGTAGAGGCCATTTGAGTGCAGTGAACTTGTCATGTTCAAAAAACCAGTTTGAGATAATTTGAGCTTAGTGACATGGAGCGTTATGCTTGATGTATCCATCAAAAGATGGGTACACTGTGGTCACAAAGGGATGGACACAGAGATTGCCCATTGTTATGAGAATCAAGTCTTTACATTACACTTGGCGTGATGTAAAGAAACAATAAGGGAATCGTTAAAAATAAAGGCTAATGCTAACGATGGATTGAATAATTTCTAATTGATTCTTAACAGGAATTGCTTCTCGATGCCCATCCCTAGCTGGACATAGTCAGCCACAATAATCAGAGCAGTGCAGGATGGATCCATACTTTCCATGTTGTTCCCTCCAAAATCTGAGCCAACCAACTGAATGTGGCAGCAGAAATCTAGACTCATCAGACCAGGCATTGGGTTTCAATCTTCTTTTGTACAGTTTTGATGAGTTCATGTGAAATGTTGCCTCAGTTTCTTGTCCTTAGCTGACAGGGGCGTAACCTGGTGTGGTCCTCTGCTGCTATAACTCGTCTGCTTCAAAGCTTGACATGTTTTGTGTTCAGAGATTATCTACTTGAGTAACTTTCTTCTTACTGTCATCTCCAACCAGTCTGTCCATTCACCTACAGCCTCTAGCATCAAAAAGGCATTTAGTCCCAGAGAACTACTACTCGCTAGATATTTCCTCTCCTGGGGCCATTCTCAGTAAACTCTAGAGATGATTGTGTGTGAAAATCCCAGTAGATAACCAGTTTGTGAAAAGCTCATACCAACAACCACGTCACAGTCTAAGTCTCTTAATTTGTCTTTCTTCTGCATTCTCAGTTTGAACTTAAGCAGGTAATTTTCACCATGACTAAATGATTGCAGACACCATACCTGAAAGGTATACAAATTAGATTTACTGACTGTTTTGCCTGCAGGCATCAAAGCCGGACAACCAATATACACCAGATATGTCTGTGTGGTAGGTTTCTATTCCATTCAATATGCCATTTCAGACTGAGTTTGCTCTGTTGTGGTCCACCTGCATCCCTGCTCTGGCAAGTCAGCGATGGACGCATCAGATACATAAATCTCCTGTTTGCTTGATGCCTTTGTGTGTTCAGTTTTAGCTTGAGCTGTGACTCTTAAATTGACACAAAGCAATTCAAGCGGGACAGGAGATCGTGCATGGAAACCACATGAAGACGCCAAGTGACTTTCAAAATAAAATAAACAGTGTCAAAACCAGATCAGAAGTAGCTCTCTTACCCCATCATTGTTTAAGTTTGTCATTTTTCCTGACACCCCAATGTGAATCCTTGGTGAGCAAATCACAAGGCTCTGCAGACGAGTGCATCCCTTTAAAGCTGATGACTTTCTCTGTTTCCTTTTACTCCATGCTCACACAGCAGGAGGGAGTCTGCTTATCCATGTAAAAACCCTTGGCCTCAGCTGACTTTAGCTCTTGAGCTCATCAATTAGCTGAAAGTCATACAGTGTAAACATTAACACACACCTGTTATTGTGAGGAACGTCATGGAAATGAGGAGGTTTGTGGCCCAGTTTACTGCTGACACCACAGACACTGCTCTTCCCCGCACCCCCATTGGAAAGATCTCACTGAGCACCACGTAGACCACTACAAAGAAACAAGCACACGTCAGTAAAAGTAGTACAAGACATGATCCAGAGCTAATCTGCATCACACTATGATCATATATTGGGTAATAAATTGTTGTACTTTAAACTCTATAGGAACGTGACAAAGAAGGAATAATCATAAATTGAGGCCTAATCTAAGAGCTGCTGCCCTCAGAGGACCCAGATTTTGTAGCCGACAAAGGATTCTTCGTTTACTCCATGTCACTGCATACAAAGCAGTTACATTGTGGGGCGGTGGCAGCTGTGAGAGCAACACTGTTTACAGAGGTGCTATTTTTATAAAGATGGCCCTGGGAGTGCTTACAAACAGTAGAGACTTCTTTTTTTTTTGCATTTCTTGTAGTGGTTGGGGCATTATTTTTCCCGACTATCTGATGTAAATAGTGTGCTTGTCTGTGTGTTTGTTTGTGAAAGCACTTGGGGAGAACTCTACCATGCAGAATACAGAGAGCAGAGGAGAATTGTGAACATGCGACCAAGAGGCAGAGGTGACACCTGCCAGGGGTGGAGCGTTTAATGCCAATTGGGAGATCCTTGTCATTTCAGCAAATTTTGTAAAGCTCTCGTACCAATTTTGTAACGGTGTGTTTTCAGCTGTTTGCCGATAGATTCAGGGATTTCTACAACACAACGTATCATTTGTATTTGAATTTACATGCCAAGAATCATGGGAAATGTAGGACACATTTTTCATCTGCATTTAGAGAAGTCTTTAAATCAGTGCAGAGCAGTGGTGTACAAAATGCCTTATTATTAGAGCTTACATGTATGCTAGTAATCCTGAATTTCAGGTTGAAAGGCCCGAGGGGCTTCATCATAAATGGTTATTTTGGTTTGAGTGTGTGTGTATGCGTATGTGTTTATGTAAAAGCAGCAGTTTAAAGGATTGAACTTGTTGCTTCATACTTGGCCCCAGGCTGATGGAGAACGCCGCCACATATGTCAGCAGGCTGATCAAAGATGCCACCCTCAGCGAGTAAGACACTTCAACACGAGTCCTTCCTCCGTCTGCATACTCGCCACTCATTCCCTGTGTCTCTTCAGTGTCTAAAACTATGGGGTAGTCAGTGGACAAAAAGTCAGTATCCTCAAAGTCAGGACTGGTTCTGTTCAGATCCCATGGCACGTGTGTGTGGTTAAGTAAAGTCTGACTTGTGCACAAGCTGGTGAGGTGTGTGTGGCTTTGCCGAGTCAGTGTTCCTAGAGCAATAAGTGACATTCCCATCGCGACAGCACCAACACACAAAAAACTCTTTGGTCCAATTCTGTCCACGAGCAGCACAGCTGGGATGGTGCCAACGACTTTGACGACTCCAAACCCAGTGGATGCTAATGTTGCTGCTGCGTCGCTGTCATATCCAACACTGCGGAGGAGCGGTGAAGCGTAGGAGAGGATGTTTGGCTGACCTGTCGCCTGCTGGAGGAATACCAAAACGACGCCTGTGAGCAACCGGGAGCGCAAGTTCATCTTCGAGCTGAATAACTCCTTAAAAGTGTGCTCTGATTCTTCTTTGAGTCCACCCTGGATCTCTCTGAGCTCCTCCTCAACATGCTCCTGAGCCCCACCCCTCAGTTGAACCAGCACCCTCCTGGCCTGCTCCACCCGACCCTGAGCGACCAGGAAGCGAGGACTGCATGGAAGGAAGAGCAGCACAGTAAACTGCAGCAGTGCAGGTGGGATAACAAGTCCGAATGTGTACGCCCAGCCGTGAGGCAGAGAAGCGAACGCGTAGCTGCAGCTGAACCCCAACATCACTCCGACCACTAGCATGAATTCGTACAGCGTCACCAGCAGACCCCTCCTCTCCCTCGGTGAGATCTCAGCAATGTAGAGACAGGCTCCTGTTCCTGACAGCGCCGTCCCCATGCCTACTATGACACGGCCGAGAGTGAGTGAAACAAGCGAGGTGAAAGCGATGAGTACAACACTTCCTCCAACCACCAGGGCGGCACTTAAGAGCAGCGAGCAGCGGCGGCCGTAGCGGTCCAGGATGGGACCTCCAGCCAGACAGATGAGGAGGGCACCTAGCAGGTGTGAGCTGACCAGCACTTCCTGTTCCCTACAGGAGAGGGAGAGGAGACCCCGCAGCTGTAGGAGGACGCCAGATGTCAGGCCCATTTCATAACCCAGCATCAGGCCACTGAGAGAGGCCGCGACAGCTGCCACCACCACCAGCCAGCTGCAGCCTGAAGAGAGGAACACACAGAGAGGGGACAGCGTCAGGTTGAGATTACGGTTAACGCTCCATCAAGAAAAGACAAAGATTTGAAACCGTGTCTATATCTAATTTTTAAGTAGACACTTGTAGCATTGTTTTTTTGAAGGTTAACGAAAATGTTTGGAGAAATTCCTGCATTCAGTGGTGCATACAGTTTAACTACCAACCTAAATATGCTGTCTATGCTTCTTTTTTTATTTTTTAAGACTTGTCTCTATTGATTTTAGGCCTGCCAAATACCCATACACAAAGACGGATGAGTAAAACCAAAAGTTTTTGAGCCTGAAGTTTCTGGTACTGCTCTTCCAAGAACTAGACAATTTCTGTTAACTTTCAGTTGTATGCATCCTCCTCATTCAGCCACAGATCACCATTAAATACTTATCTCATAGGACTTGACACATAAAAAAACTAAACTAGGGTCCATTCTTTAGGACTTCTTTGGTGTTTCAACAACTGTTACAAACTGGATATCCACTGAAACATTCAGCTGAACATCTCCAGAACTGAGTTCACACACCTTTACACTGAATCAGCCTCACTTTTAGCTTGCCCAGTGTTATTGTTATTTCACACCTTCCTCTCCCAACATGTGGAGTTCTGGCACCAGTTTGTGTATAATCAGAGCATTTGTACAGTTTTAGTTAAAAATAAAGCATCTAGGGATTAGTTCAAGGACGTGCCTAACCCAGATCTTGTATTTCTATGAAAATTTCCACATAACAGGAATTTTTACATTGGTTGTTTTGCTTGTGCAAATGAAGGGATTAGCCTCAGGTGAACTGATTAATGGTTTCCTTTTTTACTCACAAATGTGCTCACCCTGAAATATCGTAATGTGGTTTATGCAAGTTTCATGCAAGTCCTCAACTTCTCATGTTGTTTGAGGAGCTTTGATTTTCTGTTGGGAAATTGTTTCAGATGATCAGATTACAGCTTCATGTCAGCAAGGAGGGATGGTTACTTATGAAGCATCATGATTTCATTTGTGTCAACTAAACAGCTACAGTTTTTGTGGTTTATGAAGGAGTAGTCATTCAATCTCCAGAGGAAAAATGGAAAATGAGGGAGGGTTTTTTTGGTCAGATGCTATAAGGAGTATACAGTTTAAAAAATGCAGGTTTCATAACTCCAGGCAGGGTTAAAGGTCTCCTCTCTCAACCATAACATCCAAAAACAGCGCTGATAGTTCAAATTAGAGGTCAGAGGTCGCAAAAAGAATGCTGCTCAGTCACGTTGAGTGAGTCAGAAAGAATACAACACAAAACTTCGACACTACCATGTTCAGTTATTTCTTTTAGTGATGAGTTGCATTTTACAAGCTTTCTCCATGAAGTAAACTAGAATCTATCAACTTTGTGTTAAAGCTTTCATGAATTAAATAAAATGAAATAAATAAAAATAAAACAGAGGGTATGTGTTTCCATCACTTCACCTCCAGGTATTGCCCCTCTCAGTCAGACTGAGTGGCATCCCCACATTGTTGACTGTAGAAGTTAACACAGCAAGACCGAAAAAATGTAGAATATGACACAAAATTTGGTACAATTTGACTTGACATTGAGCTGAAAATCTGCAAAAGAACACGAGGTCCCTGGACGTTGATATGTGGCCAGAAACTGTGTATCATAATAATGTTGATTTGTACCTGATTTCAACGCTGGGGTAATACACAAATACACAATGAAAGCCTGCACTTTAGGAATAATATTACCATTTGTCATGTGGCTGATAATCATAACTAAGTGACATTTTGCCTTCAGAAAAAAAGAAAATATAAATCTCAATTTGCACTGTCTGTGGGTGGTTTGGAAATAGGGTTCACTGATTGGATGAGAATAACTTGAGCTCAGGTGAGGTAGCAGGATCAAGAAATGTGTTTGTGTTTCTGTCTTTTCCGTGCATGAGGTGATGACACGTGCATGTGTCCAACAGGGAAGTGAGTTTATTGTTATTGGCATATTGGTGTTTGTTACAGCCTGCAGTAACCTGAGCACAGTTATTTTTTATTTGAGGGCAGTTGTGACAGGATATTTTTCACAGGGCTGATTTAAAAAAAAAAAAAGAATTAAGTATAATAAATTGCTCTCCTTACACAATGGGCATCTTTCAGTAATATTCTGGGGGCCAGGGTGAGAGCTCTGGACGTAGTTGACATTTGTTGTAATGTGGACTTTTGCTCCTTGTCCTGGGATTTTATAAGGGATCTTCTCATATGATTTGATGACTCGTAAACCATTAAATCCCATTTTCACTAACACTTCAGCTTCAGCATGGAGCTTCTATCCAGCTTCAATTTCTTCACAGAGTCTGTTTCTGTGTGAGGCAACAGATAAAATGTCCTCATGGTGAATACAACAATAAAGTTACTGGTTAAACAAATGTTTCTTGACACAGCTGAGCAGGCAAAATGCAACCAGGGTGCGTCACATTTTTGGTTATAATCCACCAAGGTCAGTGCGTCCTGGTATACAGGCATAATTAAAGCCATAAACAACTTTTGGCTTCATTATTAATAAGTGATTGAAAGAAACAGTCGATGCAGCAGAAAAATGTCGCAGCTGAACGATCACAATTGTTAGGTTCTCAGAAATTTAATTGACTGTTCCTGGAAGAGGGTTTATTGAATTATCTTGACAATTTCACTGAGAGAAATTGAAGTAGGGCATTTTATATAAGACAGATTAATGGTGTCTGTTACTCAGAATCAGATTTAATGAAGATTTGGGGGTTTTTAGAGGCTTACATTGGTGATGGATGCCAGAGAGAGCATACTGCTGGGATTAGCAAATATATTTTCATGAATGACACCTTAATGATAAAGCTTACTTTAAAGACATTGGTTATTTGTGATGAAATGTGTGTTTGAGTACCTGAGCCTTTTGGTGGGGGTAGTTTCTGGGTCTCAGATGAAGAGTTAGCTGGCAGGTACAAGGTCATCTTCTTAGTGTCTGTGTTCATCTTCAACCACCTGAACAAATGAACAGATGACAGATTGAGACAAAGACACAGCATACACACTCTGTTTTTTTTATGTAAAAGAAGAGTCTATGCTTAAAAAGGCTAACTTCAAAGATAAAACACCAACTTTTAATGTGATGCACCATCAAATGAATAAATAAATAAATAACCAATCCCAGTGCAGGAGTAAAGGAGGAGCAGGAAAATGTAATCATTACAGGCTCCATTTCTCTCTTTTTTCTGCAGCAGGGTAACACACCAGCTGATGCTTTGCGTGGCTTTAGAGACAGTTTTGAAGCATCATAAATACCATCTCTGTGGAGCTCAGCCTGGACACCTGCAGCTGTTTATGTGTCACACTGAGACCTTTTAACCTCTCCTAAAGTTTGTTGTCTCGACTTCTGCTTTATTACATCCTTTCACTTGCAGTAACATCCCAAAGTAATATGACTTCACTCGGGCTAAAATACACATTTTATGGAAGCTGAAATGCAAAAAAACATCTTGAAAACAATAAGAAAGTCAAAGATAGCAGCTGACTTCATGTTTGGGCTTGTCCACTTTTCTCATGCAACTTTCAGCTTCTTTTCCTGCAAGAAACTCTCCATTCACGGACATTAAAGTATTAAAATCACCTGTGACGGTTCCCTACCTGAAGCCCTGGCTGTATCTCGGTTGGTGTCTTAACTTCGTTTTTGTCTGTCCATTCACTTTCTTCACCTTCAGACTCTCACTCCCTTTACTATCCGTTTGCTCCGACTCACTCGTGTTTGCGCACGCATTCGGCTTGTTTTGGGAAAGGCTGTGCATTAGCCCCGCCCATGTCCGCTCACAGCACCAATAGGAGAAGCGGGTTCAGTGTCAGAATGTGAAAGGTGGATTCTGATTGGTCCACAGGTCATGTAGTAATGCGTGGATGTATTTACAGAAAAATAACCACCTTTGATTGCTTATTGTGCGTACTTAAGGATAAAGAAACCCCTGATCTCATATTTTACATCTCCATGGCATTTTAAATTTTACAGCTGAGTAACACCAGGAGATTTCCTGCTGTGACCACCACTAAAGCATCCTCCTCCTATATAAAACACCTGTTTCAATAATTCTCCTTCTCTCATACTGCAAGAGAAAACAAATCGGATGCCCACCTGCTGTTTGCTGAGCTCTCATGTCCTTTTTCAAGGAAAGCAGCAAGAGCCAAGTTGTCACACCTGGTGGCTTGCTTCACATGAGACAGAATGTACACTCCAAAAAAAGGGAGCCCAAATACAGGATAAAAACACTAAATTTGATGAGGAAATATATTGACGCTAGTGACATCAACTGTCACCATGCAGCAGGTCAATGAATAGTGAAATTAAGACTGTTAAATCTAGAATTAAATGGACTTAAACTAGAAGTAAACTAATTAAAAACTAACTTTCTGAAGCACAGTTGTACATGATATATACCAGTATTTTAGTTTTGAGAAGGAAAAAAAAAGAATGCCTGAGGACAAGCACAAGAGTATAATAACTGTATAATACTGTATGGAATAATAGTATAATAACTTTAATATAGTAATAATAATAATAATGATAACTTAATAAAACTTTAAAAACAATTTTTTACAAAGTGTTTTGACACATGAAAACATGTTGGACAATCAAAGAGAAGACTAGTAATACTTAACAGAGAGAGGCAAGTGATGAATGAGTGTAATATAGTACAGACAGAGATAAGATAAAGTGATAAAATAAAATAAAATGACATAAAATGGTGACATCACATCCAGTGAAGAAAAGGAAAGAAATGTCAGAGAATGGGATAAAAAATTAAATTGTTTAGCAGCTCAGCAAATGAACAAATAAACAAGAATAAAAAGTACAGTCACACATATAAGCACACATGTACATAAACATATACATAAATAAGGAGATGAATTAAAAGGGGATAAAATTATAGTCAAATGAAATATAATGAAATGAAAATACAGTTAAAATGGAAAAGATTATATGAAAGCAAGTCTATAAAAGGAAGTTTTAAGAAAAAAAAATGAAAGGTATCACTGAGTCTGCCAACCTGATATTCTTCAAAGCTGAGGGGCCCTGGTGGAAAAAGCCTGATCACCCTCATGATCATTCAGTATAATGAACTAATAGAACAAGCTGAAATGTCTCCTTCAACAAAAGTCTTATCAATTTAAAACTTGTTTCAAGATTCATGACAAACATAAAAAATTAGCTGAAAACAGATTTTAACCACAGAAAAGCTCTGACAGTGGCCATGGCAGTCAATGAGGTGCTAAAACCAGTAACTTAGTCAATGATTTTTTAAATGAGATTGTGCTTATTTCAAGATGGGACAACTTGTATCAAGAAACATGCTTCTCTGATACTGAGTCATTTTTCAACCTTAAGTGGAAGAATTTTTCTTGTCCGAAGTCTTCATTTGAAGTTTGAATCAAAAAGAAAGACCTCAGAAAGAATATCATGCTTACAAAGTATTTTTGTGCTTATTGTGTTCTCTTAAGTTTGTTTTCAAGTATTTCAATCTAAAAATGAGTTTTTTCCCTCTTGTTCTAATAATAGGAAAACTTCTCAAGGTGCACTCACTTTTAGATCTCAAATACTTGGTTCAAGATTATTTGTCAGGACTAATTTTAAGATATCATACCATCATATTTAGTTTTATCTTGTATTTAAGCTCCCCTTTTTCCTAGTATACTCCTATACTCTTTTGTATAAATGTATACATAATAATGTCTTTTTGTACATCTTTTTTGTAGAAGCCAAGGACATTTAGTAAGTCAAAATGTTTTCAAAACAAGTATTATGTGTTTGTCTGACATCAAGCAAGTCAAGGGTGTTGCTGAATCTCAACTCAAGTTTATTTTGAGAAGACTTTTGGTGAAATTATCTTATCTCAGGAGGTTGTTTTTTTTTTTTTACTGGATTTGAAGATACCTAGACTCATTTGGGCCATGTAACACATGCTGATTGAGACTATATCTTAAACTAAAATATATTTTAAAAAGCCAACAACTTTTAAAACAAGGTTGGACATCTCTTAATGCAAGAACCGCCTGCTCAGTTTGAGTGTGTGCCACTTACTAGGAGATGTTTTCAGAAATCCAGACATGGCCTACAGTGTCCAAACTTTGACCTGCTTTTACTGTCATTTGATCCTCAGTTCACTCTACCAGAAGCCTGCACTGCAGTTATGTAATGACTCAAAGTTTGCCATAAGTGCCCTACCTGTTGGACACCACTTCTTTCAGGCAGTGTTTGCAATCACTCACGGGATTACGGCACGAGAACAATATTATTTTACAAGACTGCGCCAAGTCAATCTTTAGGAAATAACAGATTTAGTCCTGTACCATTTTGAAATGTGTGGCTCTTAACCAAATTATCAGAATCTTAAAATGATTTCACTCTTGTTGCTGAAATGAGAGAGATAAAGTGTAACTCACCCAAGAGGAAATATTTTAATCAGCAGACACACCGATTGATTGTTGGAAGGTCAAGATTGTGCAACGCTGCCTTGTGCACATAGAAATAAATCAACCAAAGAGTTTGTTTTGTTTGTGAATGTTGGTAGAAATACTCACTAGCTCCTCCTTTTAAAGTCCTGCACCCGACTTCACTTCACCTGAGTCAAAGTACACACATATTATCAGTTCCACTATTAAGGTGTAATCACTGCATGCCCATTGTGTAACAGGATTAGCCTCATCAAATGATGGGTTATGTAAATTAATCTTGAGATATTGTTCATTTAAGCTGGCGCAGTTTTATTCTAACCAGGGTCAAGGCTGTCCAATAAAATCAACTAGATTAAGAAGTTTCGGAGTTTAATGCAGAGATAAGGACAGCTTAGATCTTCCACCTCTTCATGCTCTGGTTGCATTTTCTCCCATATTCTCGTTAGTGATTTGCAGTGGGGAAAATGACGCCTGGAATTGCGTTTATGAAGAAAAATTTGACAAATACATTAATCTTGATTAACTTTGAGATATTTTCATCTTGACGATCAATTCAGGTGTCATTCTAGTCTTTTACCATCTTGAGATAAAACATTTTTCAGGGCTTGTCAGGTGAATGTAGCTCATATAAGGTCAAATAAGAAATGAAAGCCAATTTTACTAAAAGTAAGACATAAACATCTGCTAAAGGTTTAATTCTTGTAGTGAAAATGCTGTTTCTAATTCCTTTCAGGTCATATCTTTTATTTTTCACTTTCTATTTGAGCCATACATCGTTTTTCATTTCTTTTTTAGTACTGTTTTTAATTTTCAGTTGTTTTTAGTCTTTCTTTGCAATCTGATTTTAGTCTTTCTTTTTTTTTAGAGTCAGTAGCGATCATTACCTGATATTCTACTGAACTTGTTTGTGTTTATATCTCATGAGTAGGATCATAGATGGAGATTTAATTCTAAAAGTCCATACGCTCATACCACATAGAAGAATTAGTGATATAAATTGCGAGCATTTCTTAATATGAAACAAAAAGGGCAATTTAAAATGATTTTGAATTTGATATTTTGTGAAAACTGAAGTTAATCCTCAGCATCTTTTCTTCTGATTTTGCCAGAATAAGTAAATATTGTTCTGACCAACAAAAAGGGCAATTATAATTTATTTTCTGTTTTTCTTTTCAGCAGTTATTTTATGTTGTTCTCTCAGAATCCAAATAAACCCTGACAGTCCAACATTTCTAATAAGTGTCAAGGGATAAAATTACTAAGCAACACTGCCATCCTGTGAATTTACCGTAATACTACAACTTGTGTGGACGTGTTTGAGGGATCTTGAGTTGTCTTTTGCCCTGCTGCTCTTGTTCTTGCTGCTTCCTTATGTGACCAGACAGACTATCAGAGGCACACAAGGTCTCAGTAAAGTCCTTCTTCTGACCTGTCACAAAGCAAATTTAGAGTTAAAGGGAGAAGCAGGAGACATTCATTCGATTCACAGATAAGATTTTATTTGGGGATACAAAGATTCTAAATTAAAAGAGGACACAAAGTTAGTCATAGCAATTATTTATTTCTGGTTTATAAAAGTAAAAAGCTAAAAACAAAAATCCTACCATAATAATCCCAAAAGAATTTCAAATGAGAACACAATACCAATCTACATACTTATTGCAGGGAGATTTTCAAGATAATACCATTGGCACCCTGTGAACTCAAATATGCACTTCAAATAGTCACTACAAATGTACATTATAAATGCACAATACAAATGTACACTAAAAATGTGCAATACTAATGTGCACTGCATTCAATTGACCACCAACACCTACCACACAGCATGTAACAGGTGGACTCCACACATACTCCTGCAGCTTGGGCCTCTATAAAGGGGGGAAAAAAATAAAACTGTAAATGTCAGCCAGTCCAGTTTCACAAAAATGTTACAGGTGATAAATTGTTGATTTGAGTACAAAAAGACAAATTTTCAAAACCAGTACATGCCATAAACAGTGTTGTAGTAAGTGAATCCATATGCCGGGACTTTTGACCAGACTCGGACTCGGACAAGTATTTTCTATCTTATCCAATTTGGAACACTGATATCAATTGACCTAGAAGTAAACAGTCAGACCTTGTTTGACATCTGAAACCAGAGAAATAAAACAATCTTAAATGGCAGCCAGGCCGGACTAAATAGATCCAAGCAGGACAAAGCAGAGCAGTGCAAAGGCAGAAAAGGCAAAAGCAGAGACAAAAGAAAAGGCAAAACAGCAGTCTGGCAATTATATCTGAAACTTAGAAACAAGTGAATGCTCAATCTGAGCCTTCATGAAGGAAAGTCAACGGGATGGCTACTCTGACTCAAACAGGAGGGGAGAGACAAGGGCAGAAAATGAATGCTGTTATTAGTGGTAGGCCAACAATTTTATGGATAAAGTTATTTTTTGTAGCACACCTTCTTTGTAGAAATTTCTTCCAAGCAAACAACAGTCAAGAATAAACAGCTGACAGCTTCGCAAGCACTAGGGTTCAGACAAAGAGAGGTCCTTATTGTCCACACCTGCCCTTTTGTGAAAGCAGGGAAATTACATGGAGCTACCTACAGAGGGGAATGTTTTCGCTTTTTGCTTCAACCTGCACACTTATGAAATGCTCTGACCTCTCCTCTGATTCTGATATTTCTGATATTTTAATTTTTATGTGAGTAAATCAGCAATTGTACTTCAAACTCTGGCTTTGTAAGCACTGAAATTGTCAGGTTTAACATTCATTGTTTACTGACTGTCCTTGGTGGTGTAGAGTGGGGGACATGATCTTCTCAGATACCACAAACATCCATTCTTTAATTTTATTTGCTCATTATTTTTTATTGGTCTAATTTTTTGGAAGCAATTTATAATAATAATAATGATATGTTTTCTTTAGGACACCCAAGGTTGCTGAACAGAAGGTTAAAAAGCAAAACAATAAAAAACAAACAACCCTTTTGAAATTGTGGGATGAAACCGGAGCATCCCGGAGGAAACCCACGCTGTCAGGGAGAACCTACAAACTCCTCACAGCTTGAAGCAACAGGTTTCTAAGCAGCATTGAATCTGCTCTGAAAGCTGCTGCTTCAAGTTGTGAGGCAGCAGTGCTGACCACTGACCACCACTTACCTACCCTAACCCCCCAACACACAAACATACACACACAAACACAAACACAGAGACACACACACACACACACACAGACAAATCTTGGCGCTGCTCTTAGTCCATGTCCATCTTGGCCAGGATCTTCTCCAGGTAAGGACGATCTTTGTGGGTGACGGTGTTCTCCCATTCCCTCCTGAAGCCCCGACTTGAATCCTTGAACAGGTCTTTGAGAATAGCAAGCCCATGTTCCCTAAAGAAAGAAGGACTTTGTTAAACACTTTGGTCATCAACTCAAAACTAAACCAAGAAAACTGGACAGGGAAACAAAGGGATTGAATATCACGGTTTGAATACTTACCTGACTCCTGAAGCTGAGTCCAAAGCCATCTTGTNCCACCACTTACCTACCCTAACCCCCCAACACACAAACATACACACACAAACACAAACACAGAGACACACACACACACACACAGACAAATCTTGGCGCTGCTCTTAGTCCATGTCCATCTTGGCCAGGATCTTCTCCAGGTAAGGACGATCTTTGTGGGTGACGGTGTTCTCCCATTCCCTCCTGAAGCCCCGACTTGAATCCTTGAACAGGTCTTTGAGAATAGCAAGCCCATGTTCCCTAAAGAAAGAAGGACTTTGTTAAACACTTTGGTCATCAACTCAAAACTAAACCAAGAAAACTGGACAGGGAAACAAAGGGATTGAATATCACGGTTTGAATACTTACCTGACTCCTGAAGCTGAGTCCAAAGCCATCTTGTTCACAGCGCACAGAAAGTTCTGGGTTAAGGTCTTTCCACACCTCGAGATTCCGGGCCACCCCAGTTCATCAGCCAGCAGATGGAGTTGCTGGGCGGCGGTGACTCTCACAGCAGGGAGGAGATGGCTAAAAAAGAGAAAATCAAACAAATTCAGTAACTTTGTACAACTAAATTCCATTTCGAATGTTTCTCCTGCTAAACCTATTGGTATTATTGATGTGATTGTCCCTGCAGACGTACCTTAGCCCAGTGTTCACCAGAACATTCATCAGAATTCCTGGGCTGCAGCATTGAACAACCACCCCTAGAGATGTGCTGGCACGCTTCTGCAGAGAGACACAGCCATTGGCTTGTGCAATCTTCAGCAGCAGAGCTCGACACATCTTTTCGGCTTGTGAGTCCATTTCTTCCTGGAGATACAGGGCTACGTAGGTCAAGGTGTCTATCGCTACAACAGCCACAGCAGAGCGCAGATTTCTAACCTGGAGGTCAAGAACAGAAGTGGACTGTTAGCCATCATGTTTCTATCATAAATAGAAGTAAATGTGCAAACTAGATAGATGTATGTAAAAATAACGGCCTTCATATATCGAACGTGTGAATGACAGGGAAATGGATGTACACTCATTTCCACACACAGCTTATCAATTAAAACGTGGCAGTATGATACTCTCAAATCCCATGCCAGGTATGAGTTCTTGTAAGCAAGTTTCATGTGGAAAGGAACGACACCCAAATCCACACCAATTCTCACGCAAGATCAATAGATGAGCCTTAATGAGAGAAACAACTTCCATACCTCCTCAACTGCAATGTCACAAAGTTCATGCAGGTTGGCCTTCAGATCCTCCTGATGGTGCTGTGCCAGAGCTTGGATGATCTTCAGCGCAGCGACCCTGTTTGTCCTGTGTGTGAGATGAAGGAGTTATTGAACTGTACTGTAGTTTTATCTAGCAACAATGAAAATGTCACAGATACATAATTTGGCCAAAAAAGGCAGAATACATGTCCTAACCATCCATCGAAGCACCAACTGATAACTTACTGGGAACAGTTTTTGCTCATTCTCAAAAGTTGACTGAATTACTCAAATATTACATCTAACTTTATCACTTAAATGTTGATGAAGTCATGCTGCAAATACTTACCAGTGGCCATCCTGAATCAGCTGGGAACATTTGGTGACACTTTCTTCTGGATTGGACAGTCGTCTTAGGTCTTCCAGGTTGTTCATGGCATCCATCTGCCGCTGGCTTCTGGATACTGTGACTTTCTCTGGATGAGTTCTCCTAGTTGGTGCAGGTTCTGGTGGAGGACTTGGGGAAGGATTTGGGTTCCTTGTGGCATGAGCCGGGGCAGGTTTTGGCTTGCAGACCTTCCTGGCTCGTGAAGACTGTGTCCTGTTGCTTGGGGCAGGTTCTGGTGGAGGACTTGGGGAAAGGTATGTGTCTCTTGAGTCCTGAGTCGGGGCAGGTTTTGGCTTGCAGACCTTCCTGGCTCGTGAAGACTGTGTCCTGTTACTTGGGGCAGGTTCTGGTGGAGGACTTGGGGAAAGGTATGTGTCTCTTGTGTCCTGAGCCGGGGCAGGTTTTGGCATACGGCTCTTTTTGGCCCGTGAAGTTTGTGTGTTCCTACTGGGGGCAGGCGTTGGTGGAGGACTTGGGATGAAATCCTCTGTTTGGGTGGAGACGTCCCTGGAAGAAGGAGCATCCAGGGGAAGGGTGGGGACGGGTGCCTTAGTGACTGGGGCAGCAGTTGCGTTTGGCTTTTTTCTTGGACCTGCCGGTGGTTTGGGGGCACAGTTGGAGAAACCTTTTTGGAACTTCTTCCAGCAGCTCTCCACTTTTTCCACTTGACCCTGAGCTGTCTGGAGTTGGTATCCACCACAAATCTCTTTTTCTGTTTAGAGAAATATATATGTTAGTACCTTTGCTACTCATTGACAATCTCAACATTAAGATTTCTACTTCACATTTTTCACAGAGGATTTTTTAAATTTGTAAACAGGACTCCAGGGTCCTGCTCACAAATCCATCTGCTTAAACATTAACCTACATTATCACTAAGTAATGGTACAAACTGATTGATTAAAGTGCTTTGTGTTCACGAGTACTTACCAAAGCCACTCTTGTTATTACGCAGAACAGGAATGCCTAACACTGTTCTCCGTGCTTGTAAAGGGGCTGGGTTATAAGGAGGTGGTTCCGCATTTTCGATGGGCAGCTCAGGTTCCTCTGTAATTGGGCTGCTGTCTTTGTTGAACTCTTTGTCATTTTCATACCTTGTCCTAAAATAACTAGACACCTTCCCAAATTGTTTCTTTGACACAGATGAGTCAGTCGATTGTTGTGGGGCACTTGGTGGTTTTGGGGGGGTTACCTGGTGAGAGGTTCTCAAAGGTGGGAGAACTGGGACGTTTGAACTGTTATTGACGTCTTCACTTTTTTTTGGTTTGCTCTGGCGGAGCTCCCTATCTTCCTTTTCTTTTTCAGGTAAAATTTGAGATACCAGTTCTTGCTGCTCATCTGGCATCTCTGTTGGGGGACTTGGTGATTTTGGGGGCAGGAGGTAGTAACGTGGGTTACGAAGCCGAAATCGTTCAAAAATTGCTTCCTTGAGTCCCGGGTCTTTTGCACACAGACACTCGATCTGATCGAGCAGTGATTCTCTGTACAATTTCTGGAGGCTCTTGGACATAGGCCTGAACTCAACAGGGCGTTCAGGTCCCTGATGGCTCCCAGCAACCTGTGACAAAAATATAAGAGATGGAACAACGGTCAGCAAAGATGAAACAGCATTTCACAATCATACACTGAGTGCTTATCTTATTATAAAAGTATAAAAAT